>MDKI01253673.1:0-18253 GCA_005239505.1 Nicotiana paniculata | reverse complement strand
TTCAAGTTTTTGTTTTTCGTTTTTCTGCACCCCACCCCCTACTGCTCCCACCCCCACACAAAAATTTTACTTTTTTTTTGGTAATTTTCAAATTTCTATTTTTCCGTTTTTCTGCACCACCCACCCCGCTGGCCCATCCCACCTCCTCTCTCCAACAAAGCTTCTTTTTTTCAAATTTTTATTTTTTCGTTTTTCTGCACCCCCGCCCACTACTGCCCCCACCCCGCACAAAAAAGTTTTTTTTCTTACTTTTTTTTGGTAATTTTCAAATTTCTGTTTTTCCGTTTTTTCTGCACCACCCATCCCCCACCCCCTGTAATATAATGGTTTGTTAGGTGTTTTTGCAAATTACATAAATTAGAGAGGTGGGATGAATTCCAGATTTTAGTAACCAACAGTATAGGAGCCTAAATCTCTCTTCTTCCAAATGTTGCCTAATTCTCGTCTTCTTTCACGGAATAATTCCTTGTGCAAGACAGTTGTGTATGCATGAAAACCGGTTCAAGTGTTTCGACAGATCAACTCTAAGCCAATAAAGCAGAAAAGGTTCAAGTTTTATGAGAGATGATTAACACAAGTGAAATGGTTTGTGCTGCAAGCGAACTACTGAAATTCCTCATATTTCAGGCTTTCTAAGAGGTACAAGATTACATTGCAATTCTAGTCAAGATCTCATAAAATGAACGGCTTGGCAAATAAGGATGTCGATGTTGAACAGAATTACAAATTAAACATGCTTTTGCACCCAAGGATGTGGCCTAGAGGCCAATGAAGTTGGTTGACAACATGAGGTCTCAGGTTCAAATCCCAGTGGACAGAGGCAGATCCAGGATTTCAAGATAATGGGTGCACTAGTGGATCTAAAATTACATTTGACAGGTTTAACTTTAGTCTCTTACAATGAATTCACTACACTTTTGAAATTGTAGGTTCCAAATTATATTCTTTTTAAAATTTTAGTAATTTTCACATATATATCGATGTTCTAATTGATGAGACGCGAGACGGTGTTAGCGAGAGGCAGGAGGTTTGGAGACTGACCCTTGAGTCTAAAGGTTTCAAATTAAGTAGGATTAAGACAATATATGGAGTGTAAGTTCAGCAATGTGTCGAGGGAAGCGGACATAGACGTGAGGCTTGACTCACAAGTCATCTCCAAGAGAGGAAGTTTCAAGTACCTTGGTCAATTATCCAGAGGGATGGGGAGATAGACGAGGATGTCACACACCATATAGGAGTGGGGTGGATGAAATGGAGGTTAGCATATGGAGTCCTATGTAACGAGAAAATATCACCGAAACTTAAAGGCAAGTTCTATAAAGCGGTGGTTAGACAGACCATGTTGTGGCCATGTTGTATGGGGCTGAGTGTTGGGCAGCCAAGAATTCTTATATCCAGAAGATGACAGTGGCAGAAGTGAGGATGTTGATATAGATGTGCGGGCACACTAGGCTGGATAAGATTAGGAATGAAGGTGTTCGGGAGAAGGTGGATGTGGCTCCCAGGACGACAAGATGCAGAAAGCGAGGCTTAGATGGTTCGGGCACGTGCGGAAGAGAAGCCTAGATGCCCCGGTTGGAGGTGTGAGAGGTTGGCATTGGTAGGTACGAGGAAAGGTAGAGGGATGCGTAAGAAGTATTGGGGTGAGGTGATCATGCAAGACATGGCGCGACATCAAATTTCCGAGGACATGCCTCATGATAGGAAGGTGTGAAGGTCGAGCATTAGGGTTATAGGTTAGGCGGGAGGTGAGCGTTTTTCTACTTTGTACCGGGGTTGCTAGGCTGAAAATGTTTCGCCTTGGGTTGTTAGTGGTTTATTGGGTTATGGCATTATTATTGGTTATTGTTATTGCTTTTCCATCTATTTTCTGTCTCTTGCGTTGCTGATATTATTTTTCTGCCTTTTGTTGTTGTCATTGATCTACTGTTTATTTTTGTCTTCTTGAACTAAGGGTCTTTCGGAAACAACCTCTTATCCCTCTGGGGTAGGGTAAGGTCTGCGTACACTCTACCCTCCCCAAATCCCACTTGTGGGTTTTTACTGGGTTGTTGTTGTTATTGTTGTTTTTCACATATATATCGACATTTCATGCCGAAAATAAAACCGTCTGAAGTAGGATTTGAACTATCAATTTCACTTGTAAAGGTGCACCCAATAATTATTGCACCATAGGAGTCTTTAAGCATGGGTGCACGCACATATATTTAAGTAATTTTAAAGAAATATAACATTGTTATACATGGTTTAAGGAGAGGAGCATGGATTCACATGAATCCATACCCCTTAATCTAGAAATGCCCCTGCTAGTGGAGGCAAAAAACACTATGTGATTTCGTATCTGTCCAAGCCTGGTGGACAGAGTTACCTGGTACTTGTTGCTGGTGGGAGATAGCAGATAACCCGTGGAATTAGTCGAAGTGTGCGCAAGGTGGCCCGTAAACCACTATTATCAAAAACATACACATGTTTTTCAAACCAGTGTTGTAAATAGCGAGCGCTACGTCGCTAATAGCATATGCCGACGCGACACGAGGCAGTAGCGCTATTTTGCTCTATTGCGTTGCGATTCAGAAAAAGCATGTGCCTCTCCCTGTGTAGCGAGAGGCGCTGCGAGGTGAGAGGCGCAGTATAGCGTCGCTATTTGGAAAAAAAAAGAAAGAAAAGGCAGCGACAGTGTCTTTTCTTCTTCTCCATCATCAGACATCAACACAGTAACCCAGGTATGTTACTTTCTTTTCTTTTCTTTTCTTCTCCTTTCTTCTTCCACTTTCTTCTTCTTCTTCTATTCCAACTGTCTTTTTCTTTTTTCCTTCAACACTTCGATTTCGACTATTACTGTCTTCTTTTTTCTTTTCTTTTTTCTTCTTTCTTCTTTCTTCACTGATCAACTCCTTCTTCTTTCTTTCTTCCTTTCTTTTTCTTCTTTCTTGTCTTATTTTTGGTGCTCTGTTTTTTGACCAGCAGCAGAGGCAGAACAGAGCAGGGGCTCTTTCTTTCTTTCTTCCCTTCCTCTTTCTTCTTTTCTTATTTTTTTTTGGCTCTGTTTTTCAACCCGCAACAGAGGCAGTAGAGTCTCTTTTTAGGCTCTGATTTTAGGCAGTAGAGTTTTTAATTTTTGAATTGATATATATATTAATATATTATTCTTATTGAGTTTTTAGTTATATATATATAATATTTTATATTTTTGTATAAATTGTCACTTCACATCAAATGGCGAGCGCTTTATTGTGCGCTTCTCGCCTCAGTGAAGCGGGACTTCGTCGCTATTTGTCCTCACACTATCCAAAATACTGTTTCAAACAACTGATTCACCCAAGACAAAATGGCTAGTACAACGCATATCACACCTCAGCCGAATTTCCTCATATTCCAGGCTTCCGTGTAATGAAAGCAAATATTGAGAATATTTTCACGATGTCAGAACTTGGCCATGTTTAGCAAATCTCAGACATAGAATAGATTTTGTCGGGTATTAATATCTCAGCAAATACCAAAGAAATAAGATTACCATGGCTCCCACTGACAGCAATGAGGTTGTAGCTTTTAGTGATCCTGCCCAACCAAGCTCCTCGCTTGTACCTACCAGAACAGAACACCACGTCTACTATCTGAATTCAAGTGTAACTTGAGTAATAGAAATACAATCAAAAAATTAAGATCACTGTACTCACACAGGTACCCCAACGGACTCGGCATATAAAATCTCCACATTGTCTCCACAAATCGCACTCGACACAACAAGGGCATCAGGCATCGAACCGTTATGCTTTCTCAAACTAAGCTCAGAATGGCCTATATACACTCGGGCACCGGCTTCTTGCAATGCGTCCATGGCTTTATTCCACATTATATCAGAACCACTGACCTCATAACCCTAATGCATTTCAAATTTAGCGCAGTTTTATTATACCTACTAGAACATAGTTTGATTCACATACTAGTTACGTTGCAACTGTAATAATACATATATTGTTATGCGGTGAATAGTAATGTAACGATTGTTATTTGTTGAATAATAATGTATGTCGTAAATCAAATGTTGTATTAGACTAGTTATGAACAATTTTATACCGAAATTATTACTATTTCTGCAGCCAACGAAGTGATCTCTAAGTGTTTAGGGAGGCGTCACCAGCTAATTGTGAAAGTGAAAGTTACTTCATCCGTCCAAAAAATAAGACAGGGTTTTGCACTACTATAGTTACATTACCTCTAATCTCAATTCGAACACGATTTCACAATCACAAACATATAAAATTCACATTTCCGAAACTCTATATCAGGTAAGTCACAACGTTTTTTAGTACATTTAAGAAGTGTTTTTGAATTTTCGAAAAAGCAGCTTCTCACCAAATATAAATAGTGGGACAGAGAGAGTACTTGTTTGAGAGCAAGCATAGCGAGAGCGGACAAACCACAACCTCCGACGCCGACAAAGTGTACCCATTCCTTCCCTTTCCGCTCTCTTGCATCATTAACTTCACAATTTTCGCATTCCTTAATCACTGGAGGGAATTTCAAAGCATGGGAAGCTGTTCGAACATAATTTAATTTGCAACGCCGAAGAAGCATTTGGCGGCGATTTGTGAGCGTAATAGCTGGAGAATAACTAAAACAGTTTGCCGGGTAATTCACCGGTGATTTTACCGCCGGCGGTTCCATTTTTTCATGGTTTCCAAGACGTGGCGGTACTTCGCGGCTCGGAGCAAAGTCACTCCGCGTTTAATAATTCAAATTTTGAACTCGTGGACAGACTGTGGGCCGGGCTCATTACTTCTTTGTCATCAAGTCCAAAATAGTAAACGGGGTGAAATTCAAACATGGGTTTTTGGCATGGTGTGATAACGGGGATTTGCAGTTGTATTTTGTATTTATGTCACCTCTTAACTTGTATCATATATTTAAAAATTATTAATTTGATAGCTACCTGACAAAAAATTCATAATAATATGACAATTACATCCTTGAAAAAAGATATAAAACATGCATCACGTATTAATCGCGTGATCTGCACCCTCATTCGCGAAAAAAAGATCTCCTCCTCTCCTCTCAGCAGCTTTATCAAAAACTAAAAATTTGTCCGGATTCAGTTTCTCAATCACACTTGCATGAAGTTGTTTCACCTTGACGCTAAAACTTCATGCTAATATAGCATGAAGTTGTTCCACATTGAAGCTAAAACTTCATGTTAATGCTCATGCTTAAGTTATTTAGTTTATTTGCTAAAACTTCATACTAAACATGCTTAAGTTTTTGTCTTACAGTATGTAATTTTCTAATGAGTTTTTGTTAATGCATGCTGAAGCTATTTAGTTCATTTGCTAAAACTTCAGACTAAACATGCTTAAGTTTTTGTCCTGCAGTATGTAATTTTCTAATGAGTTTTTGCTAATGCATGTTGAAGCTATTTAGTTCATTTGCTAAAACCTCAGACTAAACATGCTTAAGTAATTTCTAGTTCATTTGCTAAAACTTCACACTAAACATGCTTAAATTTTTTAATTCATTTGCTAAAAATTCAGACTAAACATGCTTAAGTTTTTTAGTTTATTTGCTAAAACTTCAGACTAAACATGCTTAAGTTTTTGTCTTACAGTATGTAATTTTCAAGTGAGTTTTTACTAATGCATGATGAAATTATTTAGTTCATTTGCTTAAACTTCACACCAAAACATGCTGAAGTTTTGCCTTGCAGTCTACAGTTTTGTCATGAGTTTTATCCGAAACTTCAGTATAAACAAGCTGAAGTTTTTTAGTTCATTTGCTAAAATTTCAGACTAAACATGCTTAAGTTTTTGTCTTGCAGTATGTAATTTTCTAATGAGTTTTTTCTAATGCATGCTGAAGTTATTTAGTTCATTTGCTAAAACTTCATACCAAAACATGTTAAAGTTTTTTCAAGCAGTTTATAGTTTTGTGGATAGTCTTTTATTAAAGAAGGGTAAACTCATCATTTTAAAATGCTTTTAACAAAAAAAGTGGGAACGGATGCAAACAGAAAAATAAAACGAATATAAAGTAAAAAGGGGCGACCAAATAGGGTGCCTCATGCAATTTTTATTGTGACAAAGTACCCACATAATTAGCATAAAATAGCCTTAGTTATAGATATTGGCATAAAAAATTAATAAATATAAATCACAACAATAATGTGTATATCACAACTTTTTTTTCTTCCTTGTGTATATCAACATATACATTAAAGTTTTAATTCCTTCTTTGTATATCTATAATATGAAATCATATATATAATTATTTAACATTTATTATTGCCTTTTTATCAGTATACATTACAATAAAAATAATTATATTATTTGTATATCGTGGTGTATAATACATTGAATGTATATCAAAATTTATTTTCTTTCTTTGTATATCAAAATTATTTACTCCTATAATTATGTTTATTATTTTTATATTTTAAAACTTGCTAAACCTATTATATCAAAAATTATTTTCCTTCTTTGATCAATAAAAAAATTGAAATAAGATTATTCAGAATGAATTTCACTCTCTTAAAATTAGTTAGGACGATTTGATTCTGATTTAACCTTTTATTGCCTTACCTAACAATGCATATCAAGATATACAACATGATATACATACGGGTACACGTGATCTTATACATAGATATACACTACCTTAAACACGCATATTTTCTTTTTAACAATTAAGAAAAATAGAGAAGAAGAAGAAGAAGAAGAAAGATGGAATCTTCCAAAGAGATACAAATCAAATCGAACAAAGCAACAATCGGATGAAGACAAAAAACTTGATAAAAAAATCTTTCTACAGAATTGTCGTCATGGTGAGAAGATTTAAACTTAATAGAAAATTGTATTCAACCATTACAACTTCTCAAACATTATCAAAGAACACATGCCTTTCTAAATCCAGATTGAAGAAGAAAATTTACTAAATTGAAAAAGAAGAAGAAAAAAAGAATGGATTGAAGAAGAAAATTGGAGAAGAAATACGGGGAGAGAGAATAAATAAGAAACTAGGGTCATTTCAGATTTGGCTATATAATGTTAGTTTTTTGGGGTTACCTTTGCTAAACCTAATATAAGGATAAAATATTGCCAATTCTCTTTATGTGTTGTCATGCCATGCCATTTTCTCTTCAAACATAGTCAGCTTTTCAACTGGTAATTGAATTTTTTTCAAAAGTAACTAAAATTTAATCATTTTTTCATGTAAAGATAAAATTTGAATAAGAATACCCTTAAAAATTCGGAATTTTTTTTGCACAATATGTTGGCATTAAATTTTTTTAAATATGGTATTTCCAGCATATTTGCTGGAATTTCATAATGTGCTGGAATTCCAACATAATATGCTGGAATTTTATATGCAGGAGCTCCATAATCCAGCATATTATGCTAGAACTTTCCGTATGCTAGAGTTCCAACATAATATGCTTGAAATTTATACGCAGAAGCTCCATAATCCAGCATATTGTGCTGGAACTTTCGGTGCTTCAACAAAAGAATATCTATTTTTCAATGACTTTGCAAACGCTGACTATTTTTTAATTGATAGTCCGAAAACTAGTTAGCCCGTGCTATTTTCACTATCCTATATGTTGTCGATAAAGTTAGCCAGTTAGGATTGTCCATCGAATCTTTTACTAAATCAATTATGGAATATTTACCTAACTATACTATAATCAATTATGAAAAATTTACCTTAAATTCAACATCTCATTCTCTCTCCTTGACCAACCTCCCTCCTAGAAATTTGAATTTCATATATTTTTCAAAAGATTTCGCACCATGTTCTCTCTCCCTCGTACTTATCACCCAAAATCAGTATTTCTCTCGTAATGTAGATGAAAATGGTGAAAATTTTGTCTGTAAACTTGCAGCAACAAAGGGTTATCCATTAAAAAGTTTCAAAATTTTGAATTCAAAATATTCGAAGTTTACGAATTTGTGATTTGTTTGGATTGGGTGTTCTTGCAAATAATGAAGAATATACCTTGTAGTTTATATCTCAATTTTGAGAGAAATTTGTTAAGTTTAGGGTTGTTTTAGGTAAAATTTCACATTGCAATTTAAAGAAAACGAAGTTACATAAATTGTATGATAAATGTATCACAACTATTTTAGAATTGCATCAAAATTGTTTCTTACTTGTATATGATACATCAATACCTAAAACAATACTTGATACAATACTAATGCAATTACAATACGATATTATATCAGATTTTAAGTGTAGAGTTATGATTAAAACTTGAAGATGATGAAGATCACAATTGTATCATAATTTTTCAGAAATGTATCGCAGTTTGTATCACAAATATATGATATTTATATTAGTATTATATTAGGTATTAATGTATCAGATACAAGTTAGGTACAATTGTGATACAAGTAGGTATTGATGTATCAGATACAATATAGTATATATTACAGTATTATAGGAAAAAACTCTATCAATTATTAGGAATAGATTTTTTAAATAAAATTCATAAGTGTCAATAAAAAAATTATAATTGTAAGTTATAAATTTTAGAAAAGAAATCAAGTATCCAACGAAATTGAAAAAACTTATAGAAATAAAATATATTTATATTTTAAGTTTAACAATAGTGAAACATGTATCGGTCTTGGGGTGTTCATGGTTCAGTTTGGATTGGTTTTTCTCTAAAAAGAACCAAACCAAACCAATTAAGTCATTTTTTACCAATTCGGTTTCTATAAGTTTTTGTAGGTTTTTCGGGTTTTTATCAGTTTTTTTTAAAGATGAGACATACACTATCAAACACGTATCCAACGACTATATTATCAAACCAAATGCTCTTTGAGATATCTATCATTTAACAAGATATATTGATGAAATCAAAAGGCGATGAAAAATTTAAGGACTCAATTAAAAATATATTATTTTTAACATAAAATGTATCTTTTATACTTAGCAAAAGAAAACTACAACTAGAATGTAAAGGCAAGCAATTAAATTATTATAATAACAAATAACTAGAATAAAAGTGCAAACGATTATCATGTACCATAAAATTTTAATAATTTTGTATAAAGATATACATATATATATATATATATGTGTGTAATATTAATTTTAAATAGCTACTTCTATGGTTGACTTTGTCCGATATTTTCGATTAAAATCAAAATCAAACCAAATTTGTTTGATTTTAAAATTTTTAAACCAAAATCAAATTAAACCAAAAAAGTAATAATTTTTTAGGTTGATTTGATTCGATTTTCAGTTTGGTTAGTTTTTTCGGGGTTTTATATACACTCCTATCTTGGGCCTTGGAATAGCTACAAACAACGCCCAATCTTACGGAAGAAATTCAAAAATAGTCAGATTTTCAAGGTGATCACTCAAAAATAGCCACGCTTTCAAAAGTAATCAAAATTTAACCACTTTTTATGTAAAGATAAATTTAAACGAAAATACTATTCAAAATTCAAAAAATACTCCTGTATATTATACTGGAGTTCCAGTATACTACTGGAGTTCCAGCATACTACTGGAGTTCCAGCATACTACTGGAGTTCCAGCATAAGTATACTGGAGTTCCAGCATATTATACTGGAGTTCCAGCATAAGTATACTAGAACTCCAGCATAATATACTGGAGTTCCAGCAAAGTATACCGGTCCAGTATAATATGCTGGAAGTTCATACACAGGGGCTCGAATCTCCAGTATATTATGCTGAAACTTTCCGAGTGTTGAAGTTCCAGCATAATATGCTGGAAGTTCATACACAGGTGCACCGAATTCCAGTAGATTATGCTGGACCGATCTCTGTTGCAACAAAATAGTGACTATTTTTTAATTACTTGACAAATACTGGCTATTTTTGAATGACCAGTCCAAAAACTGACTAGCACGTGCTATTTTTACCGATCTTACTCTATTACTATCAAAGCTAAACATGTTCCAGCAATTTTTAGCACCAAGCCAATGAGGTATTTTTTTCCACTGTTTTTTTTTTTCCGTCTCTTTATATCTTTATGATATATAAGTCCAATAGAAAGTATATTTTTCCCCGAAAAGTCTAGTGATGCTACATGTTGTTTCACAAATTTATGACTTCCGAACTACAAATTTTTTATTAACAATTCAGTAATCGTTCGAAGATAGAACAATATTATTTTTGGTAAAGAGCGTGTTAGGAGTACGCAACCTGTGTTGTTATATCCTCTGCCCTTTAAATCAAGATCTTCTGTGAGAATTATATATGAAAATCTTAGTAGCTTAGTTGGTTGGTTGTCTTTATTTTGTTGGTGAAGATCCGATTCCCCACCTTGTAGTTTCATCCTCTATTTTCCTTTCCCTACCCCTTATGTAATTAAAAAAATAAAAAGTATATATACAAGCTCTTGTAATAAAAATTACACTCAAGGAATATGTAATGCACGTAATCTATTATTTATGTGTTATTAAATCTTGTTATTATTTTACATAACATATGAGACATTCCAATGCAATCCGCTTCTTATGTGAAATAAATTAAAATTAATTTTATTATTGTTTGACCAAAAGGTTTTAAGCTTTTTGTTTAACTAATTAAATAAGAAGGTATATGGTAAATCCTAGTCAAAAATATTTCTAGATCTGAGATAAAAGACAGAAATGAACAAGCACAGTCGAACGTAAAAATCGGTTATAGTCATGATTGGATTCTATAATATAATAAAAAGATGGTGACTTGAATAACATCAAATGATAACGAAATGCATATAAAAGAAAAGATTCACCCAATCTTGAGCAAGGTAGATCTCCATTCATTTGATAAAGTTGATCGATAGACGAATGCAAGAATCCTAAGACTTTTCTCCCTTTTGGTGAAGAGCCTAGGGTAATGGACCATCCTTTCCCTAAAAGAGATGTGTGTGTGTGAGAGAATTACCCCCCTTTCGTTACCCTTTCTCCTACTATTTATACAAAATACTTTTCTTACATAGTGGTCCTTAGCCGGAGTACCTAAGTTCTTAGAATAACCTGTAGAATAGTCCTCTAAAATACCTTAGTGTTGGATTAGCCGTTTGGGCAGATCTGGGTGCTTGACCTCGACCATAGCTGAACCACTCGCCGGTATATTGCTTCTTGTACGTGATTTCGGCCTAATTGACTCCTGGTCGTTCTTCCTTAAGTAGAATGCTTTTGGTCAGATTTTGACCCATACAGTTAGTCCCTCCGCCTGTTGGGGTCGTCTTTGGGCGAGCTCGATGGGCGTACCTCGCCAGTTTGCATTTTGAGAAATCTGAGCATCTTGGTCGAGGAGCGAGTCTTTTGTGGCGAGGTAATGACGCGACGCTTCGAGAGTCATACATGACCGTTATGTCGGTTTGAAAAGACACCATTTCATCATGCGTCATTAAGGCGCACGTTCCCTATATGTTACGTCGTTTCCTGTGCCTCTTCTGTTTCAGAATTTATGTGGCGGCGTTTGGTTTTCCCGCTCAGAGTGCATGTATTCTTATAAATAGAGAAAGGACTTCTCGTTTGGGTTGCTGCATTTTCCAAATTTTTGAAAAAAAAACCAAGCTTTATCTTCTCCTTCTTCAGTTTTTTTGCATCTATATATCTCTTCGTTTAACGCTTCCTGCCATTGTTGACCCCTTCTCCTTTGCACTCCTCATCCACGTAACCTGAGAGGAAATGGAGAGTGCATCCTCTAACCTTGTTAATGTTGCTGATCCTGTTGTGTGACAAATGGATATGCCCTCTTGTGAAGAAGGGATAGCCATCGTGGAAGACGAGAATTTTCCCACTTTGGATGAGATAATTCAACGTTCGGGGAAGGCTCAATTTGATTTCAAGAACCCTCCTGATGATGATCCCGAGCACGTCATTTTCGAAATGGATCTTGCGGCGCTCGTTGCGTTTAAGGCTAAATGAAGGATTCCCGACCATGTTGAACTCATTCCCGCTGGTGATGACATCATGCAGATACGTCGCCCAGCGTATTGTGCATTTTATGGGTACCCATTTGTGGTTGGTTACACACTTCCCCTTCCCTCTTTGGCGGTGGACTTCTGCCGTTATTATGAAGTGTGTCCAGCTCAGCTCTCCTCGTATATTTACAAGCTTTTCCTTATGCTCATCAAGTACGCGGAGTTGGCCGACCGCGGGATTTCCCTTCGGCATCTGCTTCACCTCTTTGTACCAAGTTATCATAGGGGTAAGATGATACACCTCCGTCATCATGGGACCAAAGGACTGGTGGTGAAGATGGATGATAAAACTAATCGTCGCTTTTGGGACAACTTCTTCTTCGTGAGGATGGAGCATGTGGTGTCGAATCCTAGCGGGTTTCCTGAACAATGGAACTATGCTTGTAAGTGTTTCTCCCAAATGGTTGTTCGTGGTTTCTTTTCGGTGATCTGATTGTTTTCTCTTCCTTTCCTTTTTTGCAGCCGAGAAGGACCCTCCTTCGCTAGTCGGTGACATACGCGATTGGGTGAGCCAGATCTTGCCTCACACGGTGGGGATTCGTGAGTGGTCGTCGTTCAATGAGAGATTCGAGCACAGACATTCAGCCGGTGAGTCATTTCGTCTTGCCCTTAGCAACTTTGCCCTTTGTTCAGTCCTTTCATCCCTCCTGTTTCTTTTTTGGTTTAAGCTTCTTTCATTGGTAGGCCGGAGGGCCTAGAGGAGGAAGAGGACTCCCATTCCTGATTTTCGTCAGTCGAGTGTCTCGATCGGACCTGTACCAACTGTGGCTGCCAATGAGCGTGTTCAGACTGGCGCTACTTCGCAGACTCCGCCCTTGCGTGAACTCGGCTGCCAAGATGCTTCCCCCTTGGTGGACGAGTCATCGTAGGGTGAAGACGAAGAGGCTCCATTGAAAAGTCGACGGATAGTGGCTGATGGAGTGACCGGGAACGAGGGGCCTTCGAGGGGTGATCCCGTGTTGGCTGTGTCCGAGCTGGGCGACAGTACTGGTTTGGGTGCGGAGAGCGTGCCCCTCTCGGGAGTGGAGGTGGTTCCTGTCTGGGGCGCGGAGGTGGCTTCCTTGGAAGGAGGGAAAATTCAGAGACTACTGCGGTCATTCTGAGGGACCCATCAACCTCGCTACGGGCCAATGCTCCCTCTTCGACCGGTGAGAGGGCGAAGGGAGTGATTATAGACGACTATGAATCCGACTTTGATATTGATCCTGAGGTCGTGAGAATGTTTGAGGAAGGGTTCACCGGGGTCGAGGTGAGAATGGATGGTTCTTCTCGCTTGATCGAAATCCCTACAGATGACGTCAATTTGTTTGACCAAAAGGTTTTAAGCCTTTTTGTTAAACTAATTAAATAAGAAGGTAAAGGGTAAATCCTTGTCAAAGATAATTAATTCTAGATCTAAGATAAAAGATAGAAATGAACAAGCACAGTTGAACATAAAAATCGGTTATAGTCACAATTGGATTCCATAATATAAGAAAAAGATGGTGACTTGAATAACATCAAATGATAACGAAATGCATATAAAGGAAAAGATTCACCCAATCTTGAGCAAGGTAGATCTCCATTCATTTGATAAAGTTGATTGATAGACGAATACAAGAATCCTAAGACTTTTCTCCCTTTTGCTGAAGAGCTTAGGGTGATGGACAATCCTCTCCCTAAAAGAGATGTATGTGTGTTTGTGTGAGAATTAGCCCCCCTTTTGTTACCCTCTCTCCTGTTATTTATACAAAATATTTTTCTCACCCAGTGGTCCTTAACCAGAGTACTTAAGTTCTTAGAATATCCTGTAGAATAGTCCTCTAAAAAATCTATGGACTAGCCGTTTGGGCCGATCTGAGTGCTCGACCTCGACCGTAGCTGAACCACTCGCCGATATATTGCTTCATGTACGTGAGTTCGGTCTGATTGACTCCTGATCGTTCTTTCTTAAGTAGAATTCTTTTGGTCAGATTTTGACCCATACAATCATGTTAATATGGAATAGAAAGTGAAATAACTGAGATGAATATAATTTTAAAAAGGTCTAATTTTAATTATACACAATAAGCAATGGAAAGTTTGGTATGATTAGAAAATAGTGAAAATGGCGTGGGGTAACCACTATTTAAGGTGATATTTATTTTTTATCCAGCAATTCTAATGTTGAGCAAAAATAGCTACTACTCTATTAAAATTAATATGAAAAGATATTTTTACCCTTTCTTCCATTTCTTTTCTTCCCAAACCCTCGCAAAAATAGCTATGTATGCTTCTCTCTCAATCTCTTATGTGCATTTTTTCTCTCAGTAATACATGACTATGTCTCTGATCTTAAACTCGCCCTTCAGCCAAGCTATTCTAAGTTTACATTCTTAAATGCATTATAACTTATTAGTTCCTTCCGTATAAAGTGTCTTTTAATTCATGTGTTTGTGTCTCCAAAAAACACTATAAATGTCTTTTAGAAGATATTTCATGAAAGAGAAAATGAATTTTTTTGAGTAGAAACAATATTATACTGACTTCTCAAGTAGTATTGAACTTAGAGTTCCAAGTTCAAAAAGTTAAGGACATGTAATCCTGAAGTACTGAACTTAGAGTTACAAGTTCAAAAGTTAAGGACATGTAGTCCTGAAGTTAAGTTCAAAAGTTAAGGACATGTAGTCCTGAAGTAAAGGTCATGTAGTCCTGAAGTTCTGAACTTAGAGTTCTAAGTTCAAAAGTTAAGGTCATGTAGTCGTGAAGTCCTGAATTTAGAGTTACAAGTTTAATAGTTAAGGACATGTAGTCCTGAAATCCTGAAGTTAAGTTCAAAAGTTAAGGACATGTAGTCCTGAAATCCTGAAGTTAAGTTCAAAAGTTAAGGACATGTAGTCCTGAAGTCCTGAACTTAGAGTTACAAGTTCAAAAGTTAAGGACATGTAGTCCTGAAGTTAACTTCAAAAGTTAAGGACATGAGTAGAAGGGGATTTTCGTCCGGACGGTTAAAGTTTATTAAAGCAACGGCTAAAGACTAAATATTAATTAATTTTGTCATAAAACTTTTTCAAAAACTTTAGCAGAAGATGCTTGGCAGTGTGAGGGATAACAACACGGACAATTTAATTAAGGGTCATTTCAATTTAATTGTCATTTTATTTATTATCGTGTTCCATGATTAGCTTTCTATTAGCCTGTTTGGCTATGTTTTTTTTGAGGTAAAAGTATTTTTATTTTATTTTATCAAAAGTGTTTTTTTCCCCCTAAAATTAAGGTGGTTAGCCAAGCTTTTGAAAGGAAAAAAGTGCTTTTGAGGAGAAGGAGAAGTAGAAAAAAATAGTTTCTCTCCAAAAGCATTTTTGAAAAAAAAATTACTTAGAAACAGTTTTTTAAAGCTTGTCAAAACATTAATTATTGCTCAAAAATTCTTTTCAAATTAATTAATCAAACTGATTCTCACCGGATGTATTTTAAAAAAGAAAAAAGGCACTTTGAAGACTATTTTATCTCTCTGTTTTAGATGCAAATGTTAGCGTTTTTGTTAATTGTGCTTTTTTGCCAAATTGACCCTTTATTAGTGGTAAGATTACCACGCAATATGTTAATGGGTGTATGTGTTGGTTCATGATTAAGGGATAATACATAAAGTGCCCATCCAAACATAATATTTTAAGATTAGGTAGTTGGGAACTGTTAATACATAACCACCTGGCATTCAATAAGCGGCCCAATAAGATTCGTGAGTCAACGCGCAAAAAGGTTTTTAAATGATCGTGTCTACACCATAGCCAATACTCCATTATTGGGCGTTTGTTTACCTTTATTCCCACAAGATTCAGACTTCAGAGGAAGAGATGCAGCACTGCGGGGCGGAGCTAGAAGCCCGTTTATATATTTGGCTGAATTTAATATATTTAAATAGTATATTTGTATTAAAAAAATTAATAAAAATATATATGAATATTTACTTTAAAATTCAATTATTAATACTTAAAATATTATTCTAAAATTCAGAATTTATAAAATTAAATTTCAAGCTTAGACTCGATTAAAGTCAAGTGATCAATAATGGTATATAGTATTAGTAGAGGCCTTTTATTTGTTTCCTGTCCTCAGGGTCTTATCACAATAATAACCAATGTGCTAATTTCAGTCCTTGTCAACTCAGATTTTGTTCTTCAATACCCGCTCGTTTTAGTTTTATATGTGACAGCATGCATTTTGTTAGGTACACTATTTGAAATAATTAAGTGGGCGCTTGGACATAAGAATTATAAAATTCCAAAATAACAGTGAAAATGATATTTGAAAATTAGAGTTGTATTTGGACATAAATATAATTTTGGATTGTTTTTGAAGTTATGTGAGTGATTTGAGCGAAAATTTAGAAAAATAGCCTTTTTGGAGTTTTTCAAATTTTCGAAAAATTCTAAAATACATCTTCAAGTGAAAGTTGAAAATTTTATGACAAATACTGATTTCGAAAAAAAGTAAAATTTTTCGAAAACGATAAAAAAATTCTTATGTCCAAACGGGTTCTAAATTTGCCGATAAACAATCGTTTAGGGAGCTAGCACAAAAATATCACATCGAATCAAATAGAGAAATGTTACAAACGTAGAAGTTACATGAAATAATATCACCAACATAATATGCGCAGTAGGAGTTTGATTACGTAATAAATTTTGTTTCTTAACATCTAGAAAACATTATTTCCATAATGTAACAGATCTCTTTATAGTGAAGTTTGTTTTTTACAATCTATAAGTCGGTTTCCTTTTTACAAAGAAACGATATTTTGACAAGTCAAGATCATGGTTATTCAATTTAAGCCTTATATGTTATCAAGTTTAAAGTTCGAGTAATTATGATAATGTTATTTATAGTTGTAATTTGTATACGGTAAAATCGGGGATAGACTTATTCTCGATTTTTTGTTGTGGAGCGAGGAACTTTGTTACTTGTTACTGGCTCGAGTGAGACTGAAGGTACCTGTAGATCAGAACCAGGGACGAACGATACGACGAGTCTCGGGCACGAACGATATGACGGATCTCAAGCACGACCTAATCCGAAAATAATCAAGCTCGAGTAAGACGAAAGATTGAGGGTAAAGGAAGACGGTTAAAAGAGACAAAACGAGGATCCAAAATGTATAATATTGCGGCACGGATCACGCTCGGTGCCGGCACAAATCATATTTTCGTGGACATTCATTAATTTAAGGAGGCACTAGTACTACAGATAAGAATGTTAATTCTAATTGGATTGTGGTCCACTCGTACTATATTGTTTTCCTTTGAACTGTACTATTGGACCTAACTACGCAGGATGTTGTGTATATTGGTAACAATATGTTCGTCATACTACACCTCGCACTTGATCGGTTGGGTATTTCAATCAAATCAACCATTAATTAACCAGTAGGGGGGACTTTTGGGATTTGATTGTTTCTTTAAATAAATTTAGCTCGTAGCAAAACAACATTTGGCATGAAGATAAATGGATAAAGGATAGATGTGGGAAGACCATTATCAAAACTCGCTTGAGTTGACAAAAGTTGAATTGATTTGTTTTCCCCTTTTTCTATGAAGATATATTTGGACCGTCCACCTAGAATATTGGGGCAACACTGGCTATTATTGAGTGGTTTTTTTATACCTTTTGTTAATGTTTATTAAAGTTATTACTCAATAGGATGGCATGGAATTGTTTTCTATCTTTCCATTTGAAAAGAATTACGTATCTCTTGTAACGCATGAAATCGCTACAGAGAAATAAAGAAAAGTGAAAGATTAGATTGAATAGGCAAGGTAAAAAAGTTTCCACGGCTTGATTGGAGAAGACATTATATTCGAATGACCATTCCTTTTGCAATACTAACAAAAAAAACAAAGAAAAAAAAAGGAAGTAGCATAAGAGAATGGGAATAATCTTGATTCCTTTTTTTTTTTTAAATATTTTTTTAATCTCTTTCATAAGCTCCTAATTTTTTCCCTTCATGACTCGAACAGATTCATTAATTTGTTTCAACTTCTAGTTACTAATTTTTCTTTTTTCTTTTCTTGTTCTTTGAACGGTTTTCAGTAGTGAAGTTGAAATCCTACAAGGGTAGATTGTGATTTTTAATCCCGTGAACTGAGAATTTTTCACGTAAAAACTCTTAGTGTCGTTTTACTTAATGCAGTGTGCGTGTGTTCTGTGGAAACTAATAGGGAACCTGGTTCTCTGTATAGTTTGGTGGACCCTCGAATTCTATCAGCAAGTTACATATTTTGGTTACACATGTGACTTCATACTCAGGGACTCGAACCCGAAACTTATGATATTGGATGAGTTATCATTATT
>ML311651.1:0-17344 GCA_005239505.1 Nicotiana paniculata | reverse complement strand
GTCCCGGACAAATCTCATGCTATCCGGTACAGGCTCCGTACCAAGGCGTTCGGCCTGGACCATTGCAGGCGATAATACAGGGACGACTAGCGGAATTTCAGTTTCATTGTCGTAAAATGCCAAAAAATGTAACTTGATCATTGGTAGCATTGGTTATGGTTCCATAGGTCGTATTTGATGTCCAGGAAAAATATCATGCAATCCGGTACCGGCTCTATACCAAGGCGTTCGGTTTGGACCATGGCAGGAAATAATACAGGCACGACTGGCGGATTCGAGTTTCATTGTCATAAAATGTCAAAAAATTTAACTTGATCATTTCGAAGCGTTGGTTATGGTTCCTAAGGTCGTATTTGATGTCCAAAAAATAAATCATGCGATCCAGTACTGGCTCCGTACCTAGGCGTCCGACCTGGACAATAACAGGCCATAATACAGGTACGAGGGGCGGAATTCCAGTTTAATTTCCATAAAATTCCAATACATTTAACTAGATCATTTTGAAGCGTTGGTTATGGTTCTTGTGGTCGTATTTGATGTCTCAGAAAAATATCATGCAATCCGGTACAGGTTCCATACCAAGGCGTCTGGCCTGGACAATGGCAGGCGATAATACAGGCACGACTGGCGGAATCCCAGTTTAATTGCCATAAAATGCCAAAAAATGTAACTTGATCATTTCGAAGCATTGGTTATGGTTCCTTGGGTCGTATTTGATGTCCCGG
This sequence comes from Nicotiana paniculata, assembly GCA_005239505.1. NCBI lineage: Eukaryota > Viridiplantae > Streptophyta > Magnoliopsida > Solanales > Solanaceae > Nicotiana > Nicotiana paniculata. Next base: position 16,619 of record ML311651.1, on the reverse strand, counting down.
AAAAATATCCAGCTATCCGGTACCGACTCCGTACCAAGGCGTCCGGCCTGGACCATGGTAGGCGATAATACAGGCACGATTGGTGAAATTCCAATTCAATATTCATAAAATGCCAAAAGATGTAACTTGATCATTTCGAAGCGTTGGTTATGGTTCCTTGGGTCGTATTTGATGTCCCGGATAAATATCATATTATCCGGTTCTGGTTCTGTACCAAGGCGTCCGGCCTGGACCATGGCAATAGATAATACAGGCACGACTCGCGGAATCCCAGTTTAATTGCCATAAAATGCCAAAAAATGTAAATTGATCATTCGAAGCGTTGGTTATGGTTCCTTGGGTCGTATTTGATGTCCCAGAAAAATATCATGCTATCCGATACCGTCTCCGTACCAAGGCGTCCGGCCTGGACCATGGCAGGCGATAATACAGGCACGACGCGGAATTCTAGTATAATTTCTATAAAATTCCAAAAAATGAAACTTGATCATTTTAAGTGTTGGTTATGGTTCCTTGGGTCATATTTGATGTCCCGAAAAACTATCATGCGATTCGGTACCGGCTTCGTACCAAGGCGTCCGACTTGGACCATGGCAGGTGATAATACAGGCACGACTAGCGGAATTTGAGTTTAATTGCCATAAAATGCCAAAAAATTTAAATTGATCATTTCGAAGCATTGGTTATGGTTCCTTGGATCATATTTGATGTCTCGAACAAAAATCGTGCGATCCGGTATCAGCTCCATACCAATGCGTCCAGCCTGGACCATGGCAAGCGATAATACATGCACGAATGGCGGAATTCCAGTTTAATTGCTATAAAATGCCAAAAAATATAACTTGATCATTTTGAAGCGTGGGTTATGGTTCATTGGGTCGTATTTGATGTCCTGGACAAATATCATGCTATCCGGTATCGGCTCCGTACCAAGGCGTCCGGCCTAGACCATGGCAATTGATAATATATGCACGATTGGGGGAATTCCAGTTTAATTTCCATAAAATGCCCAAAAATGTAACTTGATAATTTCGAAGCGTTGGCTATGGTTCCTTCGGTCTTATTTGATGTCCCGGATAAATATAATGTAATCCGATACCAGCTCCGTACCAAGGCGTCCCGCCTGGACCATGGCAGGCGATAATACAGGCACGACTGGCGGTATCTAGTTTCATTGTCATAAATTTCCAAAAAAGTAACTTGATCATTTCAAAACGTTGGTTATGGTTCCTAAGGTTTTATTTGATGTCCCGGACAAATATCAAGTGATTCAGTATCGGCTCCATACCATGGCAGGGGATAATACAGGCACGATAGGCGGAGTTCCAGTTTAATTGCCATAAAATGCCAAAAAATGTAACTTGATCATTTAGAAGCGTTAGTTGTGGTTCCTTGGGTCCTATTTGAAGTCCTGTAAAAAAATATCATGCGATCCGGTACCAGCTTCGTACTAAGGCGTCCGGCCTGGACCATGGCAGGCGATAATATAGGCACGACTGGCAGAATGCTAGTTTTATTGCCCTAAAATGCCAAAAAATGTAACTTGATCATTTCGAAGCGCTAGTTATGGTTCCTTGGGTCGTATTTGATGTCCCGGAAAAATATCTTGCGATCCGATACCGGCTCCGCACCAAGGCGTCCGACCTGGACTATGACAGGCGATAATACTGGCACGACTGGAGGAATTCCAGTTTCATTGCCAAAAAATGTAACTTGACTATTTTGAAGCGTTTGTTATGGTTCCTAAGGTCGCATTTGATGTTCCGGACAAATATCATGTGATCCGATTCCGGCTCCGTACCGAGGCGTCCGCCCTGGACCATGGCAGGCGATAATACAGGCACGACTGGAAGAATTCCAGTTTAATTGCCATAAAATGCCAAAAAAATGTAACTTGATCATTTTGAAGTACTGGTTATGGTTCCTTGGGTCGTATTTAATGTCTCGGACAAATATCATACGATCCGGTACTGGCTCCATACCAAGACGTCCATCCTGGACCATGGCAGGCGATAATACAAGCATGACTGGCGAAGGGTTGGTTATGGTTCCTTGGGTCGTATTTGCTTTCCCGGAAAAATATCATACGATCCGGAACCGGCTCCGTACTAAGGCGTCTGACCTGGACCAAGGCAGGCGATAATACAAGTACGACCGACGAAATTCCAGTTTAACATCCATAAAATGCAGAAAAATGTAACATGATAATTTTGAAGCGTTGGTTATGGTTCCTTGGGTCGTATTTGATGTCCCGGATAAATATAATTCTATCCCGTACCAAGGCGTCTGGCCTGGACCATGGCAGGCGTTAATACAGGAACGACTGGCTGAATTCCAGTTTCATAGTCATAAAATGCCAAAAAATGTAACTTGATCATTTCGAAGCATTGGTTATGGTTCCTAAGGTAGTATTTGATGTCTCGGAGAAATATCATGCATTCCGGTACCGTCTTCGTACCAAAGCGTCCGGCATGGACCATGGCAAGCGATAATACAGGCACGACTAGCGGAATTCAAAATTAATTGCCATAAAATGCCAAAAATGTAACTTGATAATTTTGAAGCCTTGGTTATGGTTCCTTGGGTCGTATTTGCTGTCCGGAACAAATATCATGCGATCCGGTACCGGGTCCGTACCAAGGCATCCGGCCTGGACCATGGCAGGCAATAATACCGGCATGACTGGCGTAATTCCAATTTAATTTCCATAAAATGCCAAAAATGTAACTTTATCATTTCGAAGCGTTGGTTATGGTTTCTTGGGTCGGATTTGATGTCCCAGACAAATATCATGCTACCCGGTACCGGCTTCGTACCAAGGCGTCCGGCCTAGACCATGGAAGGCGATAATACAGGCACGACTGGCGAAATTCCAGTTTCATTACCAAAAAATGCAACTTGATCATTTCGAAGCATTGGTTATGATTCCTAAGGTCGTATTTGATGTCACGAACATATATCATACGATTCAGTACTGGCTCCATACCGAGGCATCCGGCCTAGACCATGGCAGGCGATAATGCAAGCACAACTGGCAGAATTCCAGTTTAATTGCCATAAAAAGCCCAAAAATGTAACTTGATCATTTCGAAGCACGGGTTATGGTTCCTTAGGTCGTATTTGATGTCTCAAAAAAATATCATGCGATCCGATACCGGCTTCGTACCAAGACGTCCAGCCTGGACCATGGCAGGCGGTAATACAGGAACGACTGGCGGAATTTCGGTTTAATTACTATAAAATGCCAAAAAATGTAACTTGATCATTTCGAAGTGTTGGTTATGGTTCCATGGGTCGTATTTGACGTCCCAAAAAATTATCATGCGATCCGGTATCGGCTTCATACCAAGGCATCCGGTCAGGACCATGGCAGGCGATAATATAGGCACGACTGGCAGAATTCCAGTTTAATTGCCATAAAATGCCAAAAAATGTATCTTGACCATTTCGAATTATTGGTTGTTGTTCCTTGGGTCGTATTTTATGTCCCGTAAATATATCATGTGATCCGGTACCGGCTCCGTACCAAGGCGTCTGACCTGGACCATGGCAGACGATAATACAAGCACGACCGGCAGAATTCGAGTGTAATATCCATAAAATGCCAAAAAATGTAATTTGATCATTTCAAAGCGTTGGTTATGGTTCCATGGGTCGTATTTGATGTCTCGGATAAATATCATTCTATCCGGTACCGGCTCCGTACCAAGGCGTCCGGCCTGGATTATGGCAGGCGTTAATACATGCACGACTGGCGGAATTCCAGTTTCATTGTCATAAAATGCCAAAAAATGTAACTTAATCATTTAGAAGCGTTGGTTATGGTTCCTAAGGTCCTATTTGATGTCCCGCAGAAATTTCATGCGTTCCAGTACCACCTCCGTACCAAGGCGTCCGACATGGACCACGGCAGGCGATAATACAGGCACGACTGGCGGAATTCCATTTTAATTGCCATAAAATGCCAAAAAATGTAACTTGATCATTTCGAAGCACTGGTTATGGTTCCTTGGGTCGTATTTGATGTCTCAGACAAATATCATGTGATCCGGTATCGGCTCCGTACCAAGACGTTTAGCCTGGACCATGGCAGGCGATAATATATGCATGACTGGAGGAATTTTGGTTTAATTACTATAAAATTCCAAAAAATGTAACTTGATCATTTCGAAGCATTGGTTATTTTTCCTTGGGTCGTATTTCATGTCCCGGAAAAATATCATGCGATCCGGTACCGACTCCGTACCAAGGTGTCCGACCTGGACCATGGCAGACGATAATACAAGCACGACCGGCGGAATTCCATTTTAATATCCATAAAATTCCAAAAAAAGTAACTTGATCATTTCGAAGTGTTGGTTATGGTTCCTTGGGTCGTATTTGATCTCCCAGATAAATATCACTCTATCCGGTACCGGCTCCGTACCAAGGCATTCAGCTTGGACCATGGCTGACGTTAATACATGCACGACTGGTGGAATTCCAGTTTCATTGCCATAAAATTCCAAAAAATTTAACTTGATAATTTCGTAGCGTTGGTTATGGTTCCTACGGTCGTATTTGATGTCCCGGAGAAATATCATGCGTTCTGGTACCGGCTTCGTACCAATGCGTCTTGCATGCACCATTGAAGGCTATAATATAGGCACGACTGGCGGAATTCCATTTTAATTGCCATAAAATGCCAAAAAATTTAACTTGATCATTTCGAAGCGTTGGTTATGGTTCCTTGGGTCGTATTTCATGTCCCGGACAAATATCATGCGATCCGGTACCGGCACCGTACCAAGGCGTCCGGCCTGAACCATGGCAGGCAATAATACAGGCACGACTGGAAAAATTCCAGTTTAATTCCCATAAAATACCAAAATATGTAACTTGACCATTTCAAAGCATTATTTATGGTTCCTTGGGTTGTATTTGATGTCCCGAGCAAATATCATACGATCCGGTACTCGCTCCGTACCAAGGCGTCCGATTTGGACCATGTTAGGCGATAATACAGGCACGGCTAGCGGAATTCCAGTTTAATTGCCATAAAATGCCAAAAAATGTAACTTGATCATTTTGAAGAGATGTTTGTGGTTCCTTGGGTCGTATTTGATGTCCCGTACAAATATCATGTAATCCGGTACCGGCTCCATAACACGGAGTCCGGCCTGGACCATGGCAGGCGATAATACAGGCACGACTGGCGGAATTCCAGTTTAATTGCCATAAAATGCCAAAACATGTAACCTTATCATTTCGAAGCACTATTTATGGTTCCTTCAGTCGTATTTGATGTCTCTGAAAAATGTCATGCGATCCGGTACCGGCTCGGTACCAAGACGTCCAGCCTGGACCATGGCAGGTGAAAATACATGCACGACTGGCGGAATTCCAGTTTAATTTCCATAAAATGCCAAAAAATGTAACTTGATCATTTCGAAGCGTTGGTTAAGGTTCCTTGGGTCGTATTTGATGTCCCGGACAAATATCATGCTATCCGGTATCGACTCTGTACCAAGCCGTCCAGCCTAGACCATGTCAGGCGATAATATATGTACGATTGGAGCAATTCCAGTTTAATTTCCATAAAATCCCAAAAAATGTAACTTGATCATTTCGAAGCATCTGTTATGGGTTCCTTGGGTCATATTTAATGTCCCGAACAAATATCATGCGATCCGGCACCGGCTCCGTACCAACGCGTCTGGCCTGGATCATGGCAGGCGATAATGAAGGCACGACTGGCGGAATTCCAGTTTAATTGCCATAAAATGCCAAAAAATTAACTTGATCATTTCGAAGCGTTGGTTGTTGTTCCTTGGGTTGTATTTGATGTCCCATACAAATATCATGTGAACCAGTACCGGCTCCGTACCAAGGAGTCCGGCCTGGACCATGGCAGGCGATAATACAGGCACGACTGGCTCAATTCCAGTTTAATTTCCATAAAATGTAAAAAAATGTAACTTGATCATTTCGAAGCACTGGTTATGGTTCCTTGGGTCTTATTTGATTTCTCGAACAAATATCATGCGATCCGGTTCCGGCTTCATACCAAGACGTCCAGCTTGGACCATGGCTGGCGATAATACATGCACGACTGGCGGAATTTTGGTTTAATTACTATAAATTGCCAAAAATGTAACTTCATCATTTCAAAGCATTGGTTATGGTTCCTTGGGTCGTATTTTATGTCCCAAAAAAATATCATTAGATCTGGTACCGGCTTTGTACCAAGGCGTCTGGCCTGAACCATGGTAGGCAATAATACAGGCACGACTGGTGGAATTCGAGTTTAATTACCATAAAATGCCAAAAAATGTAAGTTGATCATTTCGAAGGGTGGGTTATGGTTCCTTGAGTTGTATTTTCTTTCCCGGACAAATACCATGCGATCCGGATCCGGCTCCGTACCAAGGCGTCCGACCTGGACCATGGCAGGCGATAACACAAGCACGACCGACGAAATTCCAGTTTAATATCCATAAAATGCCAAAAAATGTAACTTAATCCTTTCGAAGCGTTGGTTATGGTTCCTTGGGTCGTATTTGATGTCCTGGATAAATATCATTCTATCCGATACCGGCTCCGTACCAAGTCGTCCGTCCTGGACCATGGCAGGCGTTAATACAGGCACGACTGGCAGAATTCCAGTTTCATTGTCATAAAATAAAAAAAAATATAACTTGATCATTTCGAAGCGTTGGTTATGGTTTCTAAGGTCGTATTTGATATCCCGGATAAATATCATTTGTTCCGGTACCGGCTCCGTACCAAGGCGTCCGGCCTAGACTATGGCAGGCGATAATATAGGCACGACTAGCAAAATTCCAGTTTCATTGCCAAAAAACTTAACTTGATCGAAGCATTGGTTATGGTTCCTAAGGTCGTATTTGATATCCCGGACAAATATCATGTGATTCGGTACCGGCTCCGTACCAAGGCGTTCGGCCTGGACCATGGCAGGCGATAATACAGGCACGACTGGCGGAATTCCAGTTTAATTACCATAAAATGCCAAAAAACGTAACTTGATCTTTCGAAGCACGGGTTATGGTTCCTTAGGTTGTATTTGATGTCTCGGAAAAATATCATGCGATCCGATACCGGCTCCGTACCAAGACGTCCAGCCTGGACCATAGCAGGCGATAATACAGGCACAACAGGCAGAATTTCGGTTTAATTACTATAAAATTCAAAAAAATGTCACTTGATCATTTCGAAGCATTGGTTATGGTTCCTTGGGTCGTATTTGATGTCCCAGAAAAAATATCATGCGATCCGGTATCGACTTCTTACCAAGGCGTCCGGTCTGGACCATGGCAGGTGATAATATAGGCACGACTGGCGGAATCCCAGTTTAATTTCCATAAAATGCCAAAAAATGTTACTTGATCGTTTCGAAGTATTGTTTGTTGTTCCTTGGTCGTATTTTATGTCCTGTAAATATATCATGTGATCCGGTACCGGCTCCGTACCAAGGCGTCCGACCTGGACCATGGCAGACGATAATACAAGCATGACCGGCAGAATTCCAGTTTATATCCATAAAATGCCAAAAAATGTAACTTGATCACTTTGAAGCGTTGGTTATGGTTCCATGGGTCGTATTTGATGTCCCGGATAAATATCATTCTATCCGGTACCGGCTCCGTACCAAGGCGTCCGTCCTGGACCATGGCAGGCGTTAATACAGGCACGACTGGCGGAATTCCAGTTTCATTGTCATAAAATGCCAAAAAATGTAACTTAATCATTTAGAAGTATTGGTTATGGTTCCTAAGGTCGTATTTGATGTCCCGGAGAAATTTCATGCCTTCCAGTACCGGCTCCGTACCAAGGCGTCTGACATGGACCACGACAGGCGATAATACAGGCACGAGTGGCGGAATTCCATTTTGATTGTCATAAAATGCCAAAAATGTAACTTGATCATTTCGAAGCATTGGTTATGGTTCCTTGGGTCGTATTTGATGTCTCAGACAAATATCATGCGATCCGATACCGGCTCCGTACCAAGACGTCCAGCCTGGACCATGGCAGGCGATAATACAGGCACGACTGGCGGAATTTCGGTTTAATTACTATAAAATGCCAAAAAATTTATCTTGATCATTTCGAAGCGTTGGTTATAGTTCATTGGGTCGTATTTGATGTCCTGGATAAATATCATTCTTTCCGGTACCGGCTCCGTACCAACGCATCCGATCTGGACTATGGTAGGCGTTAATACAGGCACGACCGGCGGAATTCCAGTTTCATTGTCATAAAATGCCAAAAAATGTAAGTTGATCATTTCGAAGCGTTGGTAATGGTTCCTAAGGTCGTATTTGATATCCTGGAGAAATATCATGCGTTACGATACCGGCTCCGTACCAAGGCGTCTAGCATGGACCATGTGAGGCGATAATACAGGCACGAATGGCAGAATTCCAGCTTAATTGCCATAAAATGCCAAAAAATGTAACTTTATCATTTCGACGCGTTGGTTATGGTTCCTTGGGTCATATTTGATGTCCCGGACAAATATCATGCAATTCGGTACTGGCTCCGTACCAAGGCGTCCGGCCTGAACCATGGAAGGCAATAATACAGGCACGACTGGCGCAATTCCAGTTTAATTGCCATAAAATACCAAAAAATGTAACTTGATCATTTCAAAGCATTGGTTGTGGTTCGTTGGTTTGTATTTGATGTCCCGGACAAATATCATGCGATCCGGTACTGGCTCCATACCAAGGCTTCCGGTCTGGACCATGGCAGGCGATAATACAGGCACGGCTGGCGAAATTCCAGTTTAATTGCTATTAAATGCAAAAAATGTAATTTAATCATTTTGAAGCGTTGGTTATGGTTCCTTGGGTCTTATTTGATTTCCCGGACAAATATCATATGATCCGGTACACGCTCCATACCAAGGCGTCCGGCCTGGACCATGGATGGCGATAATACAGGCACGACTGGTGAAACTCCAGTTTAATTGTCATAAAATGCCAAAAAATATAACTTGATCATTTCGAAGTGTTGGTTATGGTTCCTTGGGTCGTATTTTATTTCCCGGACAAATATCATGCCATCCGGTACCGGATTCATACCAAGGCGTCCGGTCAGGACCATGGCATGCGATAATATAGGCACGACTGGCAAAATTCCAGTTTAATTGTCATAAAATGCCAAAAAATATAACTTGATCATTACCAAGTGTTGGTTATGCTTCCTTGGGTCGTATTTTCTGTCCCCGACAAATATCATGCGATCCGGTACCGGATTCGTACCAAGGCGTCCGGTCTGGACATTGGCAGGCGATAATATAGGCACGACTGGCGGAAATCCAGTTTAATTTGCCATAAAATTCAAAAAAATATAACTTGATCATTTCGAAGCGTTGGTTATGGTTCCTTGGGTCATATTTGATGTCCCGGACAAATATTATTTGATTCGGTACCAACTCCGTACCAAGGCGTCGAGCCAGGACCATGGCAAGCGATAGTACATGCACGACTGGCGAAATTCTAGTTTAATTGCCATAAAATGCCAGAAAATGTAACTTGATCATTTCGAAGCTTTGGTTATGGTTCCTTTGGTCGTATTTGATGTCCCGGACAAATATCATGCTATCCGGTACTGGCTCCGTACCAAGGCGTCCGGCCTGGACAATGGCAAGGGATAATACAGGCACGACTGGCGGAATTCCATTTTAATTGCCATCAAATGCCAAAAAATGTAACTTGATCATTTCAAAGCGTTGGTTGTGGTTCCTTGGACCGTATTTTATGTCCCGGACAAATATCATGCGATCCGGTGATAGCTCCGCACCAAGGCGTCGGTCTGGACCATGGCAGGCGATAATACAAGCACGACTGGCGAAATTCTAGTTTAATTGACATAAAATGCCTAAAAATGTAAATTGACCATTTCGAAGCATTGGTTATGGTTCTTTGGGTCATATTTGATGTCTCGTACAAATATCATGTGATCCGGTACATGCTCCATACCAAGGCGTCCGGCCTGGACCATGGATGGCGATAATACAGGCAAGACTGGCGGAATTCCAGTCTAATAGCCATAAATGACAAAAAATGTAACTTGATCATTTCAAAGCATTGGTTATGGTTCCTTGGGTCGTATTTGCTATCCCAGAAAAACATCATGCGATCCACTACCGGCTCCATACCAAGGCGTCCGGCCTGGACCATGGATGGCGATAATACAGGCAAGACTGGCGGAATTCCAGTTTAATTGCCATAAAATGCCAAAAAATGTAACTTGATCATTTCGAAGCGTTAATTATGGTTCCTTGGGTCGTATTTGCTATCCCAGAAAAACATCATGCGATCCACTACCGGCTCCATACCAAGGCGTCTGGCTTGGACCATGGCAGGCGATAATACATGCACGACTGGCGGAATTCCAGTTTAATTGCCATAAAATAACAAAAAATGTAACTTGATCATTTCGAAGTGTTGGTTATGGTTCGTTGGGTCGTATTTGATGTCCCCGACAAATATCATCTGATCCGGTACCGGCTCCGTACCAAGGTGTCCGGCCTGGACCATGGCGGGTGATATTACATGCATGACTAGTGGAATTCCAGTTTAATTCCCATAAAATGCCAAAAATGTAACTTGATCATTTTGAAACGTTTGTTATGGTTCCTTGGGTCGTATTTGATGTCCCGGAGAAATATCATGCTATCCGGTACCGGCTCCGTACCAAGGCGTCCGGCCTGGACCATGGCGGGTGATATTACATGCATGACTGGTGGAATTCCAGTTTAATTGCCATAAAATGACAAAAAATGTAACTTGATCACTTTGAAGTGTTGGTTATGGTTCCTTGGGTCGTATTTGATGTCCCGGACAATTATCATGTGATACGTTACCGGCTCCATACCAAGANGTAACTTGATCATTTCAAAGCGTTGATTATGGTTCCTTGGGTCGTATTCGATGTCCCGAAAGAATATCATGCTATCCGGTACCGGCTCTATACCAAGGCGTCCGACCTAGACCATGGCAGGCGATAATAGAGGCACGACTCACGGAATTCCAATTTAATTGCCATAAAATGCCAAAAAATGTAACTTAATCATTTCAAAGCGTATGTTTCCTTGGTAGTATCTGATGTCCCTGAAAAATATCTTGCAATCCGGTACGGGCTCCGTACCAAGGCGTTCAGCCTGGACCATGGCAGGCGATAATACAAGCACGACTGGCGGAATTCCAGTTTAATTGACATAAAATGCCAAAAAATATAAATTGATCATTTCGAAGAGTTGGTTATGTCTCTTTGGGTCATATTTGATGTCCCGGACAAATATCATGTGATTCGGTACACGCTCCATACCAAGGCGTCCGACCTGGACCATAGATGGCGATAATACAGGCACGACTGGCGGAAATCCAATTTAATAGCCATAAATGACAAAAAATGTAACTTGATCATTTCAAATCGTTGGTTATGGTTCCTTGGATCGTATTTGATGTCCCGGAAAAATATCATGCGATCCGGTACCGGCTCCATACCAAGGAGTCTAGCCTGGACCATGCCAGGCGATAATATATGCACGACTAGTGGAATTCCAGTTTAATTGCCATAAAATTCCAAAAAATGTAACTTGATCATTTCGAAACGTTGGTTATGGTTCCTAAGGTCATATTTGATGCCCCGGACAAATATCATACGATTCGGTAATGACTCCATACCAAGGCGTCCGGTCTAGACCATGGCAGGCGACAATACAGGCACGACTGGCGGAATTCCAGTTTAATTTCCATAAAATGCCAAACAATGTAACTTGATCTTTTTGAAGCGTTGGTTATGGTTCCTTGGGTCGTATTTGATGTCCCGGAAAAATATCATGCGATGGGAACCGGCTCAGTACCAAGGCGTCCGCCCTGGACCATGGCAGGCGATAATACATGCACTACTAGCGGTATTCCAGTGTTATTTTCATAAAATACCAAAAAATTTGACTTGATCATTTCGAAGCGTTGGTTATGGTTCCTAAGGTCTTATTTGATGTCCCGGACAAATATAATGCGATCCGGTACCGGCTCCGTACCAAGACGTCTCGCCTGGACCATGGTAGGCGATAATACATGCACGACTCAAGGAAATCCAATTTAATTTCAATAAATGCCAAAAAATGTAACTTGATCATTTCGAAGTGTTAGTTATAGTTCCTTGGGTCGTATTTGATGGCCCGGAAAAATATCATGCGATCCGGTACCGGCTCCGTACCAAGGCGTCCGGCCTAAACCATGCCAGGCGATAATACAGGCACGACAGGCAGACTTCCAGTTTAATTTCCATAAAATGCCAAACAATGTAACTTGATCTTTTCGAAGCGTTGGTTATGGTTCCTTGGTTGGTATTTGATGTCCGGAGAAATATCATACGATCGGGAACCGGCTCAGTACCAAGGTGTCCGGCCTGGACCATGACAGACGATAATACATGCACGACTGGCGGAATACCAGTTTTATTGCCATAAAATACCAAAAAATTTAACTTGATCATTTCGAAACATTGGTTATGGTTCCTAAGGTCTTATTTGATGTCCCGGACAAATATCATGCGATCAGGTACTGGCTCCGTACCAAGGCGTCTCGCCTAGACCATGGTAGGCGATAATACAGGCACGACTCAAGGAATTCCAATTTAATTTTAAAAAAATGCCAAAAACTGTAACTTGATCATTTCGAAGCGTTAGTTATGGTTCGTTGGGTCGTATTTGATGACCCAGACAAATATCATGCGATCCGGTACCAGTTCCGTACCAAGGTGTCCGGCCTGAACCATGGCAGGCGATAATATGGACAAGACTGGCGGAATTCCAGTTTAATTGCCATAAAATGACAAAAAATGAAACTTGATCATTTCGAAGCATTGGTTATGGTGCCTTGGGCCATATTTTATGTCCCGGACAAATATCATGCGATCCGGTACTGGCTCCGTAGCAAGGCGTCCGGCCTGGACCATGGCAGGCGATAATACATGCACGACTGGCGGAATTGCAGTTTAATTGCCATAAATTGCCAAAAAATGTAACTTGATCATTTCGAAGTGTTTGTTATGGTTCCTTGGGTTGTATTTGATGTCTCGGACAATTATCATGCGATACGTTACCGGCTCCATACCAAAACGTCCGGCCTGGACCATGGTGGGCGATATTACATGCACGACTGGCGGAATTCCAGTTTAATTTCCATAAAATGCCAAAAATGTAACTTGATCATTTCGAAGCGTTGATTATGGTTCCTTGGTTCGTATTATACGTCTCAAAAGAATATCATGCTATCCGGTACCGGCTCTATACCAAGGCGTCCGACCTAGACCATGGCAGGCGATAATAGAGGCACGACTCACGAAATTCCAATTTAATTGCCATAAAATGCAAAAAAATATAACTTAATCATTTCAAAGCGTATGTTATGGTTCCTTGGGTAGTATGATGTCCTTGACAAATATCTTGCAATCCGGTACGGGCTCCGTACCAAGGCGTCCAGCCTGGACCATGGCAGGCGATAATACAAGCACGACAGGCGGAATTCTAGTTTAATTGACATAACATGCCAAAAAATGTAAATTGATCATTTTGAAGCATTGGTTATGTCTCTTTGGGTCATATTTGATGTCACGGACAAATATCATGCAATCCGCTACACGCTCCATAACACGGCGTCCGGCCTGGACCATGGATGGCGATAATATAGGCACGACTGGTGGAATTCTAGTTTAATAGCCATAAAATGAAAAAAAATGTAACTTGATCATTTCGAAACGTTGGTTATGGTTCCTAAGGTCATATTTGATTTCCCGGACAAATATCATACGATTCGGTACTGCCTCCACACCAAGGCGTCCGGCCTAGACCATGGTAGGCGATAATACAGGCACGACTGGCGGAATTCCAGTTTAATTTCCATAAAATGTCAAACAATATAACTTGATCTTTTCAAAGCGTTGGTTATGGTTCCTTGGGTCATATTTTCTCTCTAGGAAAACTATTATGCGATCCAGTACCGGCACCGTAAAAAGGCGTCTGGCCTGGACCATGGCAGACGATAATACAGGCACGATTGGCGGAATTCCAGTTTTATTGCCATAAAATACCAAAAAAATTAACTTGATCATTTCGAAGCGTTGGTTATGGTTCCTAAGGTCTTATTTTATGTCCCGAACAAATGTCATGCGATCCGGTACCGGCTCCGTACCAAGGCGTCTCGCATGGACCATGGCAGGCGATAATACAGGCACGACTCAAGGAATTCCAATTTAATTTCCATAAAATGCCAAAAAATGTAACTTGATCATTTCGAAGCGTTAGTTATGGTTCCTTGGGTCGTAATTGATGACCCGGACAAATATAATGTGATCCGGTACCGGCTCCGTACCAAGGCGTCCGACCTGAACCATGGCAGGCGATAATACAGGCACGACTGGCGGAATTCCAGTTTAATTGCCATAAATTGCCAAAAAATATAACTTGATCATTTCGAAGCGTGTGTTATGGTTCCTTGGTTCGTATTTGATGTCCTAGAAAAATATCATGATATCCGGTACCGGATCCGTACCAACGCGTCCGACCTGGACCATGGCAGGGGATAATACATGCACGACTGGCGGATTCCAGTTTAATTGCCATAAAATGCCAAAAATGCAACTTGATCATTTCGAAGCGTTGGTTATGGTTCCTTGGGTCGTATTTGATGTCCCGGATAAATATCATGCGATCGGGTACCGGCTCAGTACCAAGGCGTCCGACCTGGACCATGGCATGCGATAATACAGGCACCACTGGCGGAATTCTAGTTTAATTGCCATAAATTGCCAAAAAATGTAACTTGATCATTTCGAAGCGTGTGTTATGGTTCCTTGGTTCGTATTTGATGTCCCGGAAAAATATCATGATATCCGGTACCGGATCCGTACCAACGCGTCTGGCCTGAACCATGGCAGGGGATAATACATGCACGACTGGCGGAATTCCAGTTTAATTGCCATAAAATGCCAAAAAATGTAACTCGATCATTTCGAAGCGTTAGTTATGGTTCCTTGGGTAGTATTTGCTGTCCCGGAAAAATATCATGCGATCGGGTACCGGCTCAGTACCAAGGCGTCCGGCCTGGACCATGGCAGGCGATAATAGAGGCACGACTGGCGGAATCCTAGTTTAATTGCCATAAAATGACAAAAAATGTAACTTGATCATTTCGAAGCGTTGGTTATGGTTCCTTGGGTCATATTTTATGTCCCGGACAAATATCATGCAATCCGGTTCCGGCTCCGTACCAAGGCGTCCGGCCTAGAGCACAGCAGGCGATAATACATGCACGACTGGCGGAATTCCAGTTTAATTGCCATAAATTGCCAAAAAATGTAACTTGATCATTTCGAAGCGTGTGTTATGGTTCCTTGGGTCGTATTTGATGTCCCGAATAAATATCATGCGATCGGGTACCGGCTCAGTACCAAGGCGTCCGACCTGGACCATGGCATGCGATAATACAGGCACGACTGGTGGAATCCCAGTTTAATTGCAATAAACTGCCAAAACATGCAACTTGATCATTTTGAAGCGTTGGTTATGGTTCCTAAGGTTGTATTTGATGTCCCAGAAAAAAATCATGTGATCGGTTACCGGCTCCGTACCAAGGCGTCCGGCCTGAACCATGGCAGGCGATAATAGAGGCACGACTGGCGGAATTCCAGTTTAATTGCCATAAAATGCCAAAAAATGTAAATTGATCATTTTGAAGCATTGGTTATGGTTCCTTGGGTCATATTTGATTTCCTGGACAAATATCATGATATCCGGTACACGCTCCATACCAAGGCGTCCGGCCTGGACCATGGATGGCGATAATACAGGCACGACTGGCGAAATTCCATTTTAATTATCATAAAAAGCCAAAAGATGTAACTTGATCATTTTGAAGTGTTGGTTATGGTTCCTTGGGTCGTATTCTCTATCTCGGATAAATATCATGCGATTCGGTACCGGCTTCATACCAAGGCGTCCGGTCTAGACCATGGCAGGCGATAATATAGGCACGACTAGCCGAATTCCAGTTTAATTTGCCATAAAATTCAAAGAAATATAACTTGATCATTTCGAAGTGTTGGTTATGGTTCCTTGGGTCATATTTGATGTCACGGGCAAATATCATACGATCCGGTACCGGCTCCGTACCAAGGCGTCCAGCCTGGACCATGGCAAGTGATAATACATGCACGACTGGCGGAATTCTTGTTTAATTGCCATAAAATGCCAGAAAATGTAACTTGATCATTTTGAAGCGTTGGTTATGCTTCCTTTGGTCGTATTTGATGTCTTGGACAAATATCATGCGATCCAGTACCGACTCCCCAATGCGTCCGGCCTAGACAATGGCAGGCGATGCACGATTGGCGGAATTCCAAATTAATTGCCATAAAATGACGACAAATGTAACTTGATCATTTTGAAGCGTTGGTTATGGTTCCTTGGGTCGTACTTGATGTCCCGGAAAAATATCATGCGATCCGGTACCGGCTCCGTACCAAGTCGTCCAGCCTGAACCATGGCAGGCGATAATACAGACACGACTGGCGGAATTCCAGTTTAATTGCCATAAAATGAC
>ML311649.1:0-12349 GCA_005239505.1 Nicotiana paniculata | reverse complement strand
CTATAGAAAATTTGAGGGCTACACCTGCTGACCAGTAGTATAACAGCAGCACATTTTTCTAATAGTGGAGGCTTAAAGTAAATAAGTTACTGCACTTCATTAAGTACCACTCCCGGTGCGGGGCTTATTGTA
This sequence comes from Nicotiana paniculata, assembly GCA_005239505.1. Taxonomy (NCBI): domain Eukaryota; kingdom Viridiplantae; phylum Streptophyta; class Magnoliopsida; order Solanales; family Solanaceae; genus Nicotiana; species Nicotiana paniculata. The sequence continues at coordinate 12,217 of ML311649.1, read as the reverse complement.
TCATATCAATTTCCAGTAAGATACACCCATGATATGTCCAGGTTGCCCTATTCTGTTAGTTTCCTTATTTTTCAATTTATATTGGATACAAGTACTGTAAAAAGAGATGCTTGCTGCAGAACAAAGCATCACTTGTGTAAGTGTTTGACTGTGAATATAGATATCAGATACTATTTTCTTTGGCTAAATAAATGGATGAACTATATCTACGCTTCTTGTACATAAGATATTTAATTAAAGGTGGCATGTCGCAGTCTGCTTGATATTTGAATGTTTGTTAAATTTGATCTGTTCGTTCATAGTTGAGACCTTAAATCTGTTTTAATCTTTGAGGCAGTTGAGTTTAACCAAAGATTTGCTGAATAAAACACGCAAAGACTTGCTCTTACTTTGTGATACAGGCACACATGCAGGACACACTTTCATTTTTACAAAAAACTGTTAGTGATCTAGCTCTTTTATATGCCATAAGCTATTATCTACCTATGGCTTTTTATAATAGAGAGGCTAGGCTCGAGGGACGTTCACAAAGCGTTATCTGCTTCTGCTGTCTTACTGTTCCAAAAGATCTTGCTTTCCACCTTTGACTAACGAGAGTAATGTCTTTTTAGAAAAGATAATTTCTCAATATACTGAGTCTAAGCTGATTATTACTTATTACGCTACAAAAAATAATCTCTAAATATTTTCAGTCTTGAGCTTGTTATTGCATTAGCAATGTGTTCTGTTTTAAGCTGGTTATAGTGTTATCCAGAATGCAAATAGATATCACTATACCTACTCTGCAGGTCAGATGCAAGGAGGTCAGGAGAATTGATCAGGTAGCTTTTCAAGGAATGGAGTCAAATGTGCCTTGTGAGCATAATCAACAACCATCTTCTGGGATGTGCTATAGTGTTGAAATTAAGGGTCGATACCTTGCCCCATGGGTAACCTCTTCCATATGTGATGCTTTCAGCTCTAACAGCTCAAGTTTTGAGGCTAGGTATACTGTCTACAAAACACTTTTCACATGGATTATCTAGAATATATTGTTGCATGTAGTGTTAAAACCTGTTTTTTTACTGGTTGGAAGGGGATATTCCTTGGGGTGGTAAGATGTCCCAAGAGAAGTGAATGCTATCAGCAGATGATGCCCCTAAAGTAGGTTTGTAAGATGTTCTAAGAGAAGTCAAACACTATCAGTAGATGATGCCCCTAAATAGGTGGAAGTGTTCTGCTAAGTTGATAGACGCCAAAAAGCTAAAACCGACAAAGCTCATGGTGGTTAAGTGTTGAGCTATCTTTGGATTCAGATGCCGTGCCTTTGTAAAACATTGCTTTGTAAACAAAATTGTCAAATATACATAAGAGCATCTACGACAACAACAACGAACCCAGTGTATTCCCATAAATGGGGTCTGGGTAGAGTAGTGTGTATGCAAGCCTTACCACGTGGAGGTCGAGGATTAGGGTTGTAGGTTGACAGTTAGTAGTGTGTTCCTCCTAGGCTTACCAGTAGTACTAGGACTATTTTCAACCTACAACCCTAATCCTCGACCTCCACGTGTTTCTATCGTGGGTCATATCCTCGGTAAGCTGGAGCAATGACATGTACTGCCTAACTACCTCTCGTAAAAATTGCACGGGGTGCCCTATTTGGTCGCCCCCATTTAACCTATACCCATATTTTTAAAATTATTTAACCTATACCGTAATTTTTGCAACTTCAGGCGCCGCCTTCTTGATACTTGTGCAAAACTTCAGCTTATTTAGTGCTGAAGTTTTTACAAATTAACTAAACTACTTCAGCATCTTCTGATGAAGTTTTTGAAAAAGTTTTATGACAAAACTAATTAATCCAGGACAAAACTTCAGCTTATTTAGTGCTGAAGTTTTTACAAATGAACTAAATAACTTCAGCATCTTCTGTTGAAGTTTTTGAAAAAGCTTTATGACAAAACTAATGAATCCAGGACAAAACTTCAGCTTATTTAGTGCTGAAGTTTTTAGAAATGAACTAAATAACTTTAGCATCTTCTGCTGAAGCTTACTCAGTGCTGAAGTTTTTACAAATGAACTAATTAACTTCAGCATCTTCTGATGAAGTTTTTGAAAAAGCTTTATGACAAAACTAATTAATCAAGGACAAAACTTTAGCTTATTTAGTGCTGAAATTTTTACAAATAAACTAAATAACTTCAGCACTTCTGCTGAGGTTTTTGAAAAAGCTTAGAATGCTGAAGTTTGTCTGATTGCCTTTGCTACTTCAGGTCCGTATGCCTGAAGTTTATGCGAAAAGTGGGTACGCTTGTAATTTTTTTGCAAAGCGGGTATAAGTTAAAACGTGACCCAAAAAGCGGGTATAGATGCAAAAGCCCCCTACCTCTCCCCAGTACTTTTTAGGCCTGCCCCTACCCTTCCTCAGACCCGCAATGGACAACCTCTCACACCTCCTGACCGGAGCATCATACATAAGAGCGTCTATGATCATTTAATCATCAATGTACAGCTGATTGGACCCCAGGATTAATTTGTTAAATTGTCGTAGCTTACTGAAGATGCTTGCTCAAGGCTTTCATGCATGAGTCATGACCATCATCCTTCAGTGTGGCCTTACAACGTGGCATCACTAGTTTAGCTTTTAGTAAATTGTCCTTTGTTTTCCTTGTGCTAAGCAGGGTTTATCACATGTTCAGTAATTGGAGTCCCCAAATTGATGATAATGTTGTCATGGGTAGGTCAAAACTATCACCAATCAATAGAACTAGAAAAACAAAACCTATCAAATAGTAGAGGATAGTTAATATGGTTTTATTTGCTTATGCATATCTAAATGGAGATGGTTTGGATCTTTGTTTTTCTTAATTTTGCAAATTGTTCTGAATTAACTAAGTTGAGAGATGTCTTGCATCAACAAGTACTTTTTGCTTTTCCTCCTTTACTAGCTGTTCTCCTTAGGAGGTTGCTGTTGTTTTTTTTTTGGGGGGANGGGGGGGGGGGGGGGGGGGGGAGGTGTGTGTGTTGAAGATCCCGAAAAGTGCTGTGTTGTATCCCTTATTAAAAAAAGTACTTCTTTATGTTGCATATTTCCAAGAACTTACCGATTAATATGATCTAACCAACACTCATATTTTGGAACACGAAAAACCTTGAATGTCAACATTTATACTTGGTATTTTGGTTACAAAAGATCCGCTGAAAGAACGTTGAAACTTCAATGTTTCAATGCCAAAATCCAACTGGGAGCAATCCTTCAGTAATATGAAAAAACCTGCTAGTATGAAGATAGGTCTACTGTAGTGTCCAAATACTTGGACCATCCAACTTTTGTATTTGTATTCTGTTCAGAAGTTTTAATTTATCTTACTGATGCTGTTTTGTTTTATTTATTTACTTATGTAGTCTTTTTTTTGTTCTCCGTGGTATTTTATGGCTTTGCAGTTTTATCACAGAACCTACGTCGGTTGGCTTGAATACTTGTCTCAGTGTTAGCGGGAAATGTTCTGATCCACAAGTTTCAGCAACTGAAGCCTTGGATAACGGTAGCCTCTGTTTTGGTATCCCAAATACCAAATTGTGTGCCCAGATAAATTCTGCCTTTTTAAAGGGCATGAAGTACTTTGACGGTTCCTATACTGCTTTTCTTTCACCTGTTTGACTTCTTGTGTTGTGACATATTCTGGGAAAATTATGAACTGGCATCTGTTTTTGCTGCAATACATCTTTCCGTTTGTAAAGTTCAGTAATTGTTTGTGAGTGAACTTTATTTTGTCAAATTCTTAGGCACGGTTCATCCCTTATTCTTATTTTAGACTAATCTTGCTGATAGCAGTCTTGACAGCTAATACAGCGCATAACTTACAAAAGGCTGATGATCAATGCAACTACAAACTTTAACTATGCAATTGCCATTAAAAGTTCACAGTTGTCTCTGTTGATTATGGTGACCATTGGGATTGCTGAACTGCAGTGCATTGCAGTTGATGGCAGTTGATCCCTTTCCCTTTTTCATTTCACTGACCTCAAACCCCGAGAGATCCAACAATCATTAGGACTGAATAGCCCTTTCATTTCCTTTGTTTTTGCTCACCTAGTTAATTGAGGGGTAGACAAGTGTACAAAGAAAGGATGGAGAATCTTTTCATTGGAAAAAGTTCCTGAATCATGTGTCCGTATTGTACATTTTCCTCATTCTATTTTATGAGTTTGCGAGTTATAAGCTTGTAATGCCTGGTTCGAACCAATCTTTAGTTGTTCCATGCGCAATAAAAGGCTGACTTTTCTTATTGTCATGTAGCTAATTTTAGCTGCAGCACTATATTTTTCTAAAAATGTACTTTAATGTGATTTTGGTTTGAAGCCATTCACTGGGAGTGTTTTCCTTCCTTTATTGCTCTTAATTATGCGGAAATTTAAAACATGAATATTTTCATGTAATTATCATCCGAGTATCAATTGACGAAAGAAATTTGAAGTATGCATTCGTGATTTGTTTTTCCTGGCCTTTGTGAACTTGAGTGTTCGGAAATTGTGAAGCTTTCTTTCGGATTAACGCTGCAACTTGTACGTTTACGTTAATGGTTTTGGGTCAATATCTAAGTTGTGTCTAAGCAGTTCATAGCCAATAGTATTACAGCGACAGTGCCTTGAGGAGAAGTCAATAATTTATTACTCCCTTTGATCCTATTTACTTGTCACTTCAACACTTTGAGACCCTGCAAAAAAATTATTCACAAATCTACAATATACAGAAGTAAACTACCTACAGTGAAATTCCAACCAGACCAGGAAATCTAAAAGCCATATGGCTAAGGAGCACCTATACTTTTGTGCCGACTGTTTCAGCAAGATGCATTCAATTCCAACAATCAAGTGAAAAAGAAATTGCACGAGGTAATCCAGTATTCAAAGTAGCAGCAGCAAGGCATATACGTCGAGGGAAATGAACATCCAAAAACAACTAATCTTGACTAAATCGATTCTGCATCAGGCGAATCAGTACACAAGAGATCCGGAAGTCGATGTGGACCAATGGAATTGGTGTTACACCTGAAAGACATCTCCATTGGCCAACACGAGGTCCCTTGTCTAATAGTATTAGCAAGCCCGCATTGTTGGCTGACAAACCAAACAAGTACCTAAACAAGCAACATGATGATCTCAGTGCCAATTATCTTAGCTCAAGCGATAACTTCTAGCAGGCAAAATTAGAAACAGATTTTGCTTTCAAAAGTATGAGCAATAAGATAAAATAGTAGTACTAGCTTTCTAATGATCAACTCACTTGGATCAAAACGAAGGATATTATCCACTGAACAGGAAAAAACAGAAACTATATCAGCAATTATATAGCAGAACACATGACACAGGAGAGCCAAAAACAAACCAAGGGGAATTAGAGGGTAGGGAGCAAAGTGTGGCAAAATTTAATAGCAAAGCGCAATAATAGCTTCTCAAACCCTTCTCCATTCCGCACAGAAAGAAAAAGAAGAAAGATAAGCATAAACAAAGTTCATGGAAATAAAAATACAACACAAAAGTTTACACAGGTTAGCTATGATCTTCTGACCCAAAGCGTTTACTCTCCTTAGATATCACTAAAACACAATGCTCATCCAAAATAACCACTGAGGCGAGCTGCGAGTCAAACATACAAGTTGACATGGATCAAACAAGTAGGTTGGATAAAAGAGCTGTCTGTCATAAATCATCTATCTAAGTGATCTCAAATTGAGATCAAATGTAATCTCGACGGCAGATTTCATAGAAGACTCCTAACAAGTTGCTGGATCGAAGTAGAAAATTATACATCTGCCCCCAGCAGCGGAGGGGGTAAGTAGTTCCGCTCAAAACTTGTGTTCGCACTGAGCTCTTCTTGAATAGGCTCAATATCTTACTTAAACATTAGCTCTTGAGGTCGATCTCTAGAGCCAAAAAGTTAAAAAGTATATCCAAATTAAAAAACAAAGGGTTCTTATATAGAACAAAACTATGAGTTGCACTAATTCTAACCAACCAAATGAAGCCAAAATATATCCCACCAACTCATGCCAAATGGAAGTAATGCAAGGAATATTATCAACCCAACTCTAGATTTTCCTCAGTTCATGCTCAGCAGAAAAATATTTATCTCATCATTCTATTTGTTGGAAAACTGTCACTGCGTGTTTGCTCACATTTTCGGCCCCAAGATCGGAGGAGGAGTTACGGTAGGTTGAAGCCGAAGTAAAACTAATCTATTTATGATGAACCCTCACAATATTGAATACGGCCTAAATGGAGTGACAACGATAGCAACCATTCATATAGCCGACTCCAACTAGCGTGGGTGTGGATTGAGGCATAGCGGTTATATTCTGTGTTCAGTAAACTCATCCTATTACACACATAAACTGCAAAATAAGTGAATAACCAAATTTTGTGAGAGTTTGCACTCTTCCGAAGCCTCACCCAGTAGGAAACAACCAAATGGCAAGACAGATACTCACGGAGAATAGTCAGAGCATCAGTAAACCGAAAAAGATTACTGTACTTGATTGAAGTACAGGAGTGAACATTCGCTAAAATACGCCTAAAACAAAGTACTTCCTCCATCCCATTTATGTGAAAGGTGTTTCACTGAATACAAAGTTTAAGAAATAAAGGGACTTCTGACACAAGCTAAATATACGCGAAGTATCAAAATTTGTCCTTACAATATAATTATATGAGTTGTGAGAATTCCATTATGTCTTTTCATTTTCTCTATCCTGGTAACAGAATGATCTTTTATATAAGTAGGTCCAAACAAGTCATGCCATTAAGGGTGAAATTAGAATGCTAACTTTTAATAGTTTCAAAACAGAGAAAAGTATCATTCTTCTTTGAAAAGACTAAAATAAAAGTGTCATGTAAAATGAAACATAGGGAGTATGATAAATAACAATTTTTCGATTGGTATTCCTAGCCTGGTAGCCCATGTCATAATAATAAGTAAATTAGGCTATTATACATTAAAAATGCTTAACATCATATACTGGGACAATATTTTGGCATTTCTTTTTCTTTTTTTATCATGTAAGAAATAGACAAACAAAATTGGTAAAACTGAGATGAAGCGAGGTAAGAAGACTTATGGTAAAAATATCTGTTGACTGGGACTGTAACCTAAATAGCTGAGATGTAGTGGTTCAAAGCAATGGAAATTAAGGAAGATAAAAAAGAAGAGTTTGCAAACTGGCTCAGCATACAGGAAAATGGAGATCCAGAACATTTCTAGGAACCTAATCAGTATCCTTCCTATTTAGACCATGAGATGAAATCATCATTACTGATATCATATGCATCAAAGATATGCCGCCTTAATAATAATAATAATATCTTCCACACGTATAACAATTTATGAGTTTCCAAATATAATAGTTCGAATTGAAATTGCTAATGTAATCAGTGATATGGCTTCCTTTCCTTTTTTTAATAACAGTGAGATCCCGCGCACAAATTCAACGGATAATGGACCTGCTTCTCTACCCTTAACTTAGAGATCAAACTTTTGTCTACAGAAGTGTCAAACACGTGATGCACACATAACCCACACATCAGACACTGCATTCTTACCATTTGAGCAAAGCCTTTGGGACAATGATATGGCCTCCTTTCAGTTTAGCATAAGATATTACAGTTTTATTCCAGGAAATGATCAGGAAAAGGCTTTTCAAAGTATCTTGATACAACAGTTGCTCCTACTGTGCTTGCAATCATCAAGAACAGTGCTTTTATCATCAAGAACAGTGGTTGATCTCGAGCCTATTCCAGATCGAGGTTGATAACTTGCAAACGACACTCGTTTGACTTATTTTAATCGTTTAATTCATTTATTTATTTAGCCATTTATCAATTTGTATGAATCAGATCACGTATCCTTATAACCATATTACAAGTTTAATTGTTACTCGTATTTTGAGGTAAACAGTTTGGCGTCCACCGTGGGGCTAAGGATAATAGTGATTGTTTAGTGCTAATTCTAGTATAACACACTATTTTACGCTTGTTTCTTGTCAAGAATTTAGTTTTCAGGTTAAATCATGTCAAGCTCACAAAACACAGCTACACACGGAGACAACGGCCTCTGACACCACGGAGAAAATGAGAATGTTATCGCTCCAGGAATCGAGGTGCCACAGGCTGACCTTGGAGGAGCACCGCCTGTCAACATGGTTGATGTCAGTTCGCATGTTGCTTTGAATGCGGATTTAGGCGCAGACCCCGAAGGAAGGGGTCGGACTGACGGTCGAGGTACACAGGGTAGAGGAGATGAAGGGGTCAATCTTCAAGTAATATTTGAAATGCTTCAAGCCCAACAAAACGCCATCGCTGTTACACCACATATTTTCGTACATGAAAGTATGCCGTAAGTTAATCGACGCAAGCTCGGAAATGAGATTATTTTGAGGTTACAAATATTATGCTATTCTAACAAGTGATAAGTAAATTCGTGAAGGTGAGAGGGTAAGCAAATTGAAGAAAATGAGTTTCGTCAAAATTTGACAATTTGGGATAAAATACGGTCCAAGCTATAATACCCCGTATTTATGGACTAGTGCCATACAAGGTACCACATGACCATGATAGTAAGATGTATACGGTTTGTTGAAAGTGAGTAGTATTATAAGTAATTTGAGATAATTCTTAATTATGTGGATAAATGGTTAATTATTGGGTAGTGGGATATTACCTAATTAATTAGAAAATTATTGGATAAGGATTTATTTCTACTACATGACAGCCCCCTCCCCCTTCGAATTAAGTGACTCATACACCTAGATTGAAAGGTGGCCAACTAAGGTGTTATACACAAGACACTTACGTGTAACGTCATGCTTAGAAGTTTGGCATTTTGGCTTCATTTGGTCTTAAGATATGCAAGTAAGTGATCTTATATTATTCTTCCTATTACAAATATTGCAAAACAGATGTGAGAATATATGAAGGGAATTCATAACATCTTCGACAATTCCTACAAGGATTCCAATGTTAGTAACCTCAATCCAACGAGATTTCCACAAGATTTCTTGAAACAAAAATTCCAACGAGATTTCTTAGCATCTTAAGCAACGTGAGATTTTGCGATTCTAAGGGAGTACGGTGCAACCTTTCTTAAGAATATCATACGGATTTTTTCCTACTCCAGGTATATTAAGTCTAAACCTTTCCTTCATTTTGGCATGATCCCGTAATTACATGAGTTTGATAACCAAGTATAAAGAGAAATTTATATTCCTGAATTTATGTACATTTTCTAGTCTCAAAAGTTACAGTAGTCTCCCTTATCGGGACTTCATATTCAATTGATTATTGACTTCTTCCAGTCAAGAGAGCAGAGAGTCTATATATAAAGTATTGCAGTATTTTCACTACCATCGAGCTATAATCAATGGGCATGCTCCTATTAGGCAACCTCTGATCAGATGACAAGTTATATACCGAGCCTACTGTGGACGAGTGTCTATGAGCGAGCCCAGAATGGCCGAGATACAGATCCTAGTATGACCGAGCGCCTATGACCGAGCCTACTACGGCAGAGAAGTTATATATACTGAGCCTTATAAGGCCGGACAACTATTTTACTTACTATATTGAGAAAGTTAAGTCAGTATCAACAGGTGAGCATATATTCAAATTATCTTTGACTCCTAGTTGCTTTCAGTTATTATATTATCAGTTTAGTTTCAGCTTTCAGTATATTGACTTACATACTCGGTACATTATTTTGTACTGACGTCCCTTTTCCAGGGGCGCTGCATTTCATGCGTGCATGTTCAGACAGATAGACGGATATACCTCCTCATTAGATGTTGCCCGGGTTCAGCTTGATCGGTAAGCTCCATGCCCTTCGGAGTTGCCGGGTCTAGAGCTTTATGTACATCTTGTGTATATATGTATATATGTTATGAGTAGGTCAAGGAACCTGTTCCGATCACAATATATCCATCAGTAGAGGCTTGTAGATATATTTTGTCAGTTAGTGTAGTATGTTGGGCTTGTAGGAATTTTTGTATATTTTGTTGGTTTGCCAGCCATAGTAGTTATGACGGCTTTATCGGACCAACTTTTTGATGTTTAGTCAGCATTCACAATTGTCTTGCAATATGACCCATGGCCAAAGTATGATATTATATATTCAACATCCCTTAGTCGCAAGTTAGTACGCAAGGTTAGGTGAGGCACCGGGTGCCGGTCTCGCCCCCAGGTTCGGGGTGTGACAAAAGTGGTATCAGAGCAGTTCTATCCTAGGGAGTCTACAAGCAGTGTCTAGTAGAGTCTTGTTTATGGGCGTGTCGTGCACCACACTTATAAGCAGGAGGCTACAAGGCATTTAGGACTACCACTCTTTCTTCTTACTCTAGATCGTGTGGTAGAGCTCACTTGTAAGAATATAGATTCCTAAATTCTAGTATATTCATAATACAATGATACCGACATCTTGAAAGATGGTTGGTAAGTGATTGAATAGCTGTGGAAGAATTGTGTCAGAGGAACTTGATTTTGCATGATGCTTATGATGAGTAAATGTAAGGTCTCCAAAAGAACATGTGGATACTAAGACGTGTAAGCTTCTTGATAAGGATCCCTAAGGCAAGAATATCTATTCACTCTTACGGTAAAAAGGAATAAGATATTTAGAAGCTAGATACAAGTTTCAACAAGTAAAAGAAGCAAGGTGAAGAAGGGTACGAGGCACCCAGTTAATGAAGAATATTAGTATTTGCAACTCAAACAGAAAACTATAAGCATTTTGAGTTACCTTTAACAATAACAGAGGCACATACAAATGGCCACACCCATATCATTTATGTCCAACGGAAGTTAACAGAATTAGTATAAGAGAAGGACGGGATATCAGGATCCGGCTGGGGTTAGTGTAACCCAAAATGGTGAATGGATTGTTTGCGTTAGTTGACATTTCTGAAGGATATTACAAAAGTGCTAATAAGATCTCCTTGTGAGACACTCAGACGGTGCACTCTAGAATATTACAATTAGATGTGAATACTAGTGTGATCAAAATTCAGAATATAGGCACTAAAAACCTGGAAGGGATAAATATTATCTTAGTGTGGCTTCCGTCCCTAGTAGAGAAAGAACGTTGAGCAACCCAAAGAGCCACTGGATGGAGCAAAGGGGAGCTAAAAAAAGCAAAAGAATGTCTTTTTGAAGTTTTCAGAATAAAGTGATTGACATAAATGTTAGCGGGAAAAAAAAGAGAGTTAACGAAGCATTATGAGTAGGATGTGATACATGGAAAACAACGGTAGAGTATTACAGAATCTATAGTCAAGTGAAGGAATAAACAAGAGGTGACATGTCTTAAGACAACAAAAAGAGTATAGGTCATACATTTATATCCTCATTTCAAGAAATAAGTTCGTGACTCCAAAACGACTACCAGAAGGAAAAGTTAGACCTCAGAATAATAGAAATCAGTATGGGCTAGTGAACAAGATAAACTAAACATGAATTAGGGCTGAGTGATTTGATGGTGGTCGATATCATGAGAATTTTAGATTTCGGTCCGACAATAATAGAATGGACAATAGAAGAAGATTCATGAGAAATTTAGAGAATGGTCATTCAGGAAGACGCTTCCCTAAAGCAAGCAATGTGAGAAGAGTTAAGCTTAAGAGACTGTATGTTCCAGTTATAGTAATTGTCACCCTCGTGAGTAAGGAATTTTTTTATCCTTAGTACAAAAGTATTACCGCAAGGCGAGTAAGGGTCATCGATAATGTGAAAAGACACCAAAAATGAAGAGGTAAAATATCTATAGGTAGATTGTCGGAGCTCCAACTCTTAGTACTCCCCTAAATGGGGGAATATGGAATGACGTGATATTAAGTCAAAATTAAGTAGTCTAGTAACTATGGAGTGGTAAAGAAAGATTATGCAAAATATTGATATGAGAATGGGCCAACGAATGGTTAGTAATTGATTCAGGAAGAGCCTAGTTATGGCTGAACAGGAAGTTACATACGAGTCAACAAATCATGCAAGATAAACATAGTAAAGCCCAATATAGTGAATTCAGCCTCCCAGTAATGTCATTGTAATACTTGAGAAATATTCAAATAGGAGTTGAGGTAGTTAAAGGTGCTGTATGAGTATTATGGGAATAAAAGAGAGTGCCACTAGGAAGATGATCACGCTCAATTATGCCTTCTATAAAGACTAAACGGGCGTTGCAAATATAAATCTGGGG
>ML311648.1:0-28862 GCA_005239505.1 Nicotiana paniculata | reverse complement strand
CCAATACTCTTTCCAAAATAACCACAACAATATTTAACAACAATGGAATAAGGCCAAGTAATCATAGAAATAAAATTGAACATAGAACAATAAAGCCAGGAATAAATTAACTTGGGAACGGGGAAGGGCTCATGTTTAACAGACCATTTGGTGGTGCATAGATACTCGTCACCTCACCTATACACCACACACATGCATTTCACATAGCAAACAAGTGGGGTCTCCTATTCCCTCAAGTCAAAGTTAGACCAAACACTTACCTCAAATTCGCAGGTCACTCACTGCTCAATTATAGCTTTGCCCTTTGAATTCACCTCCAATACACTCGAATCTAACAATAATTGACTTAATATAATTAATTAATGCTAAAGGAACTAACTTTACTGAAAATTATAATTATTCCTAAGTTTTATAATAAAAAATAAAAACCCGACCCCGGGCTCGTTTGGTCTAAACTCGAGGTTCGGACCAAATTACGTTTATCCTGTCACGATCTAAAATCCATAAGTTCGTGATGGCGCCGGACATCATTGACAGGAAAGCCAATCATTTGTTAATCGAAATAATTTCCGGGTTAAACATTTATGAAAAACATTTCCTTGCACTTTATTACATATTAACTAAATAAAAATCTGCTAAGTAAAATAATAGTTTAAATATTACACTTTAACAAATATATCCCAACACATCCCAGAACCCGGTGTTTCAAGTACATGAGCAATTTCTAAGAACTTATACAATCATCACAAAGCCTGTCCGAAATACAAATTGGACAATGGAATTTAAAATGAAAGTAAGTACAGTACGAGAGAGACTCTGTCAGCTGCGGATCGCCTCCGGATGATGCAGCTCGCCTAAGTCTCCGAATCCTCCACATTGCTATGAAAGTACCTGTGCAATAAAATGCTCAGAAAGTGTAGCATGAGTACAAAAAAAACGTGTACTCAGTAAGTCGCCCGCCTAACCTCAGAGAGGTAGTGATGAGATGTCAAATTAGACACTTGCTAAAAGTCAATTTAGAATATTCGAGTGTGACCCTAAGCATGAATATCCCAGGCAATTTATAAAAAACAGGAATAACTATTATCAACTCTTTCCACATTTAACACTTTAATCCTTCGTCATATTAATAACAATTAATCATCATGGGTGATTTAATCAAATAACAATTAAATCAACGGGAAGGAACAACTTCTTCCAATAATCTTTAATAACTTTAAATCTCTGTCATTTTAGTTGGCAACTTAAAATTCCAGGCCAGTAATCAGGCACAAGTCATAGCAACTACGCAGTAAATATCATGCGCAAGCAATGCCGAGGGTCGAACAGCGCGAACCAACAATAGTAAACTGTGCACTGCCGAGGGTCGAACAACTCAAACAATAGATGCATCTATCTGCCCCCCTCGCGAATCGATCATGCGACGCGGTTATACATACAAATAATAAGGCTAGCCTGCTCGCGAATCATACCTGCGACTCAGGTGCTCATATGTACACATATCCACACAATAAATCCGTATTTTATCAAGAAAGTAGTTTTCTCAGGAAAGTGGTAAAATTCTTCTTAAAGGAACATGAAATATAGCTTTTAAATCTTTGTTTTGAAACTCATTTGCCAAGTTTAATGATATTCCATAATATAACCCTACCAGGTATACAATTATCCACAGAGGAATCATTTCTCTTTTTAGAAGATTAAGAAAATAAACTCTAGTCTTCTTCAGATATTCAATTACGATTTCAATTGTATTAGCAGTTTAATATTACAGGCATGACCACATGTACAACTCGTAAGGCATGCTAGTGGATCCTAGACTACCCGGACATGGCATAATAGTAGCTACATACGGACTCTCGTCACCTCGTACGTACGTAGTCCCCGAAGATAATAGCATATACTTAATTAATTCACCTAGGGGGACAATTCCCCCTTGCAAAGTTAGAAAGGAGACTTACCTCGCTCCGAGATTCCATAACCGGCCTCCAAGCCCTTCCGATGACTCCAAACGGACGCACAACGCCCCAAAACTATCCAAACAATGACAACCCAATGAAAATATACTCTAATACTGCAACAAATTCCAAATTATATAATTTCCCAACCCCGCTTAGTGAAACGACCAAAATGCCCTAGGGCTCACGTGCCCGGAATCCTAAATTTCTCGAAGATACATTCTACCCATAAGTTTACTAGTTCAATTATACAATTTACTCAAATATTCATGCTCAATTCGTGGCTAAAAATCCAAATTTCCATTTCCTAGGTTTCTTTAAGATTCTCCAAATTTCAAATCAATTTCCATGCCTAATCCATGCATATAATCTTGTATTTAACTTAGAAGCATGAAGGAGTTACTTACCTTGACATTGCATGAAGAAATCCTCTCTTTGAAGCCTCCCAAGATCGCCCATAGCATATGAAAATAGATGGAGAAATGTCTCAATTCTCACTTAAAAACAATCTGCCCAGGCCTATTCCCGCACCTGCGGTCCTCTAGTCGCGCCTGCGCTTCCGCAGGTGCACCCAAATCTCCCGCATCTGCCCCCTCCTTGGATCCAGCCCAATTTCGCACCTGCGGCCCCCTTAGCCACACCTGCGGCTCCACACCTGCAGCCAAATCCTCGTAGGTGCGGTCACACCAGATGACAACAACCTCAGCCTTCTTCAAACTCCCAAACTTGATCCGTTAACCACCCGGAATCCACCCGAGGCCCCCAGGACCCCGTCCAATTATACTAACCTGTTACAAAACATAATGCGGACTTGATCGAGGCCTCAAATCACATCAAACAACATCGAAACCACAAATCTCACCCTAATTCAATCTTTATGAACTTAGAAATTTCCAACTTCTGCATCCGATGCCGAAACCTATCAAATCACGTCTGATTGACCCCAAATTTTGCGCACAAGTCATATTTGACATTGCGGACCTGCTCCAACTTCCGGAATTGCATTCCGACCCCAATATCAAAATTTCCAATTCCGGTCAGATTTTTTTCAAAACCTTCGAATTTCTATCTTTAGCCAAATGACTTCAAAATGACCTCCGGGCATCCGAATTCACTTCCGATCGCGCTCCCAACTCCAGAATCACCATACGAAGCTATTCCCAGACTCATAATCCTAAACGGACATCAACATCACTAAAATACGCTTCAAGCCAAGCTTAGGAAATTTCTTCAAAAATGCTGACCTCCACAATATGCATCGAAATGCTCCCACGTTATCCAAAACCCGATTCGGACATACGTCCAAGTCCGAAATCATCATACGAACCTGTAGAAACCCTCAAATCCTGACTCTGAGGTCGTTTACTCAAAATTCCAATCTTAGTCCATTTCTCCAACTTAAGACTTCTGAAATGAGAATTTTCTTTCCAAATCAACTCTAAACTTTACGAAATTCAATTCCGACCACACCTACAAGTCGTAATACCTGAAATGAAGATGATCACGACCTCAAACCGCAGAACGACGCGCTAGAGCTCAAAACGACCCGTCGGGTCGTTACATTCTCCCCCACTTAAACTGACGTTCGTCCTCGAACGTGCCAAGAACTGCTCTGGAGTTATCTGAAATCACTGTTTGACACCTCGAGCATCTGCGCGTGCTACCACCATCCACTTGAGTACATTATCTTAATCAAATCTGAAGATTCTTCTTTTATCCATATAATAAGCTCAGAACCTAGTTCCAATACCTGAAATTTTCTGTGCCAGGCCTAGTTCCAATATATAAACACTGTATCAATTACCACATAACATACCAGAACATGACTGCATACCCTTGCTGAATTAGCACCATGAACCGCAGAACCACCTGACCACAACAATGCTCCCTGAACCTTAATAGCCAAAATTCCATGAATATGATGCTCCCAAGGCACCTCATGACATATGTACATACATCCTGCTATAATGCTGACGATACCACCACAACAGAGGAAAAGTGCAGAAATTCATACCCAACTGCAGAGTTAACAAGTCTATGAATACCTCATCTTGACTAGAATCATCAATTCATTATGAACCTGAATAATGGTATTTTGTTCTTTGATATACACTTCACATAACCTTATCGCACTGATCCCTGATCTGATAATCTCGTCTCACCCAGTGTGAACTGCACAGACAACAAATCACCTCAAACATGACCAACAACCACACATGATACCACATTGTGCCAATAGGCCATAACTCGAACATGATAAATAAGAAATGACTCAGGAAGGGACTATTCAACTCACGCAACTAATATGAACTTTTCTCATAAAATAGGAAGTAAAACATAAGAAAAATAAATATATACTAACCCTTCTCATCATCACACTATTGAGGCGTGCAACCCGATCCAAATAACATGCCCGTGGCGGCGTGCCACCCGATCCCATCATAAAACTCACATAAAGAAATATACACGGAGCTGAATCACTCACTATTACACATCACCGAATACCGGTCACAAGCACGCTAAGTGCATAATACCATCCTGGGGAGACTGATAAGTGCAAAAACTCAAGCACGACTGAGGTGCGATATATATATATATACTCTGGATCTCTAGAACTATCCTGCTCACATAACATCATCACTACACGGGACCTCAGTACATACAAAATCATCAAGCCGCTTTCGCAACTCACACGGCACAATCACAACATCACATGAATTTGACGGAGATGGAACAAAATCCGCTGCTCTAATACCTTCCCATGAAAAAGCACTCTACTGAAAGAAACATGCGTTGCTCATACTGTATTGGTAAAAAAGAGTTTCATACGTAAGTCTACTCTTGACAACTCAGCCAGTTATGTGGACACAGGAGAACGCGACAGATGGATGTGATTCTTTGAAGAGGTACGGAACAAAGAGGCACGATTCAATAAACCCTCGAGCTCATCAGCCACGGGAAACTCAACTTGATCAAGAAAGGGAAGAGACATGGTCAAAATGAATCTGGACAAAGCTACAAGCAGATTCAAGAACCCACAATTGATTACTCGTACATTATGTAACCGTACCTCAATTACCGTTATCCTTTGTAACGCCCCATTAAATCATAATTAGTCATTAATGGGCAACCATAGCAAGAGTTGTACGTTATATCAAGGAATCTCCTATATAAGGGAGGGAAATACAACTTGTAAAGGCATCTGATTCTGGAATACAATCTACTTTGCTTTTCTATATTTCTGCAATATTGACTATTATTCATTTTTCTCTATTTCCTTGATTATCAGTAACCCGTGTTCATCCTGGAAATAAGCTTTAGTCAAAGTATCTAATTCTTTGGTTAAACAAATTGGTTCCGTTACCGGGGAACCTGATAATCTTTGTTTGCTTTTCAAGCGATATCCTCTGAACTATGTCGAACTCCAACGACAACAACCAGCAAAGGAAAGGAACCCTAGTTCCATCACCTTCAAGAACCCCACGTGGTTAAAGGGAACAATCCCCAGAAAGATCCAATAACAACAACAATAATAATGATCAAACGGTGGAAAATGATCAAGTAAAGCAAATGATTGCAGAGTATGTGAGCCAAGCTTTACAAGAATTTGCGAGGGGATTACCGACAGCGTTACCTGCACCATCGACACCACCCTCCAATAATAACATCACCATGGAAAATCCTCAATCTGGGTTGGCAAACTCAGGAAGGAGAGATACTCCTAATGAATCTCTCGAAGCGAGACCAGGTATATCTAATAACTCTGAAATACAAAATTTACTGCTAACCATGCAGAAACAGATGAAGGAGCAGAACGATCGCATCGAACAAATTCCTGGAGTACCGCCTCTTATCAAAGGAATTGATGTTGATAGGTAGTCTCAACAACCATGGAAGCCAAGTGCGGCTCCCTTTCCTATACCCAAGAAGTTTAAAATGCCTGACGTTCCCAAATATGATGGAACAACTGACCCACGTGATCATGTGACTGCTTTCACTACTGGAGTAAAAGGCAACGACTTAACAAAACAAGAGATTGAATCAGTCCTTGTCAAAAAATTTGGGGAAACACTTACCAAAGGAGCCCTAACCTGGTATTCTCTTCTCCCTTAAAATTCTATTGACTCTTTTGCTGAGCTTGCAGATTCATTTATAAAAGCACACTTTGGTGCATAAAAAGTTGAGAAAAGAATGTAAGACATATTCAAAATAAAACAAGGAGACACGGAACTACTCTGTGAGTTTGTAGACATGTTTCAACGAGAAAGAATGCAATTACCCAAAGTGCCTGATAATTGGGCAGCCATGGCATTTGCAAGCAACCTAAACGATAAGAGCTCAGAAGCCACGAGACGACTTAAGGAAAGTCTAAGAGAATTCCCTGCTACAACGTGCAACGATGTATATAACAGGTATAGTACTAAACTCAGAATAGAGGAAGATATCGTTGCTCGTTCAAGAGATGAAGATCATTCCAGATTCAGACGTCCTGAATCAGACAGAAGATCAGGTAAAAATAGGTACGATCCTTTCTTAGGACCCTCGGGACGTGATATTCGTCCCAGGTTAGAAAACACTAGGTCAGACTATAGGCCACTAGGAAGAGACGTAGTCTCATCCTCATCTAGATCCATAAAAGATCAAGATGAACGACCTAGAGGTAATACCCGAATTGGGGATCATAACTTTAATATAAGTACTACTGAACTTGTATCAATATTGAGGAACACGGGAGACAAGGTTAAGTGGCCCAAAGAGATGCGATCAAATCCAAATAGAAGGAACCCAGATCACTAGTGTGAATTCCATAACGATCATGGGCACAAGACTGCGGATTGCAGAATTTTACAAGGTGAAGTAGAAAATTTATTGAAACAGGGCTATGTAACAGAATTGTTTAGTAATAAAGGTAAACAGGCATATATGAGGAACAGGCAGGAGCCCCCAAAGCCTCCTTCTCCAAATGAACCGTCAATGATACACGGAGGTGAAGAAGTAAATGGAGTGGTCTGCAAAACGACCACAAAATTCACAATTACACATGGAAAACGGGTTCGTGAAAATCTGGAAGCGGATGATATAACCTTCGATGATGCAGATATCGACGGATTAATGCTTCCTCACAATGATGCCTTGGTAATATCTTTACTTATTCATGACACTAACGTAAAAAAAGTGTTGATTGATCCAGGTAGTTCAGTCAATATCATTTTGCTAAGAGTCGTGGAAGAAATGCTATTGGGGAATCAAGTAATCCCAAGGGCACGAGCCATATCAGGGTTTGATAACTCCACGGTTATAACAAAAGGAGAAATTGAGCTTAGCACTTATGCTGAGGAGGTGATCAAAAGTACCAGGTTCCAAGTCATCGATAATGACATGGCTTATAACGTAATCGTGGGAAGGCCATGGATCCACAACATGAAAGCAATACCCTACACCTTGCATCAGGTAATTAAATTCCCCTATGAATGGGGGATTCAACCAATTAGAGGCGATCAGCAAACCGCAAGAAATATATACTCTGTGGTACACTATAACAAAGAAAATAGAAGAATCACAAGATAAGGGAATCTCCTGAGCAGGTAACACCTCCCAAACAGGCATGGAAGAAATTACTACCCAAATAGGTACGGAAGGTATTATTTCTGAAATGGGTACGAAAGAAAATACTTATGAGAAGGTGAATCAAGTTGCCACGGAAGGTGCATTAGAACACACAGACGCAGATTCCAGACAGGACGTCATTCATGAACCGGAGGGAGACGAGCACATTAAAACAACTACGGAAGAGCTCAACGTTGTTCCATTGTCTGAACAAAAGCCTGAACAGAAAGTGTATATAGGCACGAGGCTGGGCCTCGGTCGAAGAGGCAAGTTAATTGATTATTTAAAGGCTAACGCATACTGCTTTGCGTGGTCCCACTCAGATATGACAGGCATCCCACTAGAAGTGATGACTCATAAACTAAATGAACATCTATCATTCGTACATGTTAAGCAAAAGAAAAGAAAGCAAGGACCATTCAAGAACCAAGTGATTGACGAAGAGGTACAGAAACTCTTGAAGATTGGTTCAATACGAGAGGTAACGTACCCTAACTCGCTATCTAACACCGTGGTAGTACCTAAAAAGAATGGCAAATGGAGAGTATGCGTAGATTATACTGACTTAAAATAAAGCATGCCCCAAAGATTCATTCTCATTACCACATATATATCAAATGATTGATGCCACTATAGGTCATGAATTATTAAGCTTTGTAGATGCGTATTCTAGTTATAATCAGATTAAAATGGATCCCTCTAACGAGGAAAAAACATCCTTTATTACAAACAGGGGGACTTATTGTTATAAAGTCATGCCTTTTGGGTTGAAAAACGCGGGAGGCACATATCAAAGGCTAGTGACTAAGATGTTCCAGGAACATCTAGGAAAAACAATGGAAGTTTACATTGATGACATGCTGGTAAAATCAACACGGGCGGAAGACCATTTCCAGCACCTCTCTACTACTTTTGATATTTTACGCAGGTATAATATGAAGCTAAATCCAGAAAAATGCGCTTTTGGAGTGCAATCAGGTAAATTTTTGGGTTTCCTTATATCGAACAAAGGAATAGAGGTAAAGCCCACTCAAAGTAAAGCTATAGAAGAAATACCTGATATTTTAACAAATAAAAAAGAAGTTCAAAGACTAATAGGGAGAATAGCAGCTTTGGGAAGATTTATTTCTAAGTCTTCCGAAAAAAGTTTTAAATTCTTCTCAGTTCTTAAAAAGCAGAATCAGTTCGAATGGACTGAAGAATGTCCGCAAGCCCTCAAGAATATGAATATTTATCCATCGAAACCACCGGTTCTTTCAAAGCCAAAAGAAGGGGAAAGATTGTACATCTACCTGGCTGTTTCAGAAATTGATGTAAGTGATGTACCGGTAAGAGAAGAAAAAGGTAATAAATCACCTATCTATTATGTAAGTAAAACTTTTCTAGATGCTGAAACTAGATATCCACATCTGGAAAAATTAGCCTTAGCTTTAATAATGGCATCTAGAAAATTACGACTATATTTTCAATGTCACCCAATCACCGTTATGACTTTATTTCCTTTAAGAAATATTCTGCATAAACAAGAATTGTCAGGAAGATTAGCCAAGTGGGCCATAGAATTATGTGAACATGAAATAATCTATCACCCTAAGACTACAATTAAGTCTCAAATACTAGCTGATTTTGTTGCTGACTTTAGTAATAGCATTATCCCTGAAGTAGAAAAAGAGTTACAACTTTTTAACGGTGCTAATCCGGGCCTATGGACCCTATTCACCGATGGCTCCTCAAATATAAAAGGTGTCGGCTTAGGCATAGTCTTAATATCACCCACGGGTGAAAAAACACGGCAAGCTATCAAGTGTTATCCTATAACTAACAATGAAGCAGAGTACGAAGCTGTTATTGCAGGGCTTGAACTCGTACGGGAGCTCTCAATCGAGAAAATCGTGATCAACAACGACTCCCAACTGGTAGTAAATCAAATGCAGCGGACTTACATCGCTCGAGAGACTCGAATGCAACAGTATCTTGAAAAAGCATGAGAGCTCATGAGACAATTAAAAACATGGAAGGTAATGCAAATACCTAGAGAGGAAAATGCAGAAGCAGATGCATTAGCTAACCTCGCAGCAGTCGCGGAAGTAACAAACAAAGACAATGCAATTTTCGTCCAACTATTCCACTCAATGATCGACCAGGACAGGAATAAGGTAACTTTCAACAACTTAACCTGGGACTGGAGAAACGAAATTCTTAACTTTTTGCAGAATGGCACCGTACCTGAAGACAGGAAAGCAGCTCAAGCACTTCGCCGCAAAGCTACACGGTACTGCCTTATTCGCAACTCGCTTTATCGTAATATGTTCGGAGGACCCCTAGATAAATGCCTCGGACCTAACCAAACGGAATTTGTGATGAAATAAGTCCACGAAAGACACTATGGAAATCACTCAAGGGCAATATCCTTAGTGAAAACCCTAATCAGAGCTGGATACTATTGGCGCAAGATGGAAGAAGAGGCCGAGAACTTCGTATCCAAATACGACAGGTGCCAAAGGTTTGCCAATAACATGCATCGACCAGTGGAATTATTGCATCCAATAATATCCCCATGGCCTTTCATGAAATGGGGTATGGACATAGTGGGATCTCTTCCCACAGCTAAAGGACAGGTACAGTTTTTGCTCATGCTAACCGAATATTTTACAAAATAGGTAGAGGCAGAAGCGTTCAAAAAAGTGCGAGAAAAGGAAGTTAAAATCTTCTTATGGAGAAACATAATATGCCGTTTTGGGATACCAAAGGATATCGTGTGCGATAATGGCCCACAATTCATAGACTCGCAAATCACAGAATTCTTTGAAAGCTAGAAAATCAAGCGGATCACTTCAACGCCATACCACCCCGTGGCTAATGGTCAAGCCGAGTCAACGAATAAGGTCATCATCAGCAATCTAAAAAAGCAGCTGGATAAAGCCAAAGGAAACTAGCCTGATGAGTTATCAGCAGTACTATGAGCATACAGAACAACTTCAAAAATAGCCACAGGAGGAACTCCATTCGCACTTGTCTATGGATCAGAAGCCTTAATACCTATGGATATTGGTGAACCAAGCATAAGGTTCACAACAACCATGGAGGAAGCAAACGACGGCGAATTAAGGACCAATCTGGACCTGCTCGAACCACGGAGAGAAGCAGCACTGATACGGATGACAGCTCAAAAGCAAATCATAGAGCGTTATTATAACCGTAAAGCTCATCTCAGGTACTTCAAGATTGGGGACTTCGTCCTCAAAAAAGTCTTTCAATCAACGAAAGAAGCAGGCGCAGGAAATCTAAATCCAAACTGGGAAGGACCCTACAAAATCCGAGGCATAGTTGGGAAGGGCGCCTGTGAGCTGGAAGTTATGGACGACAGAGTTCTACCAAGAAGCTGGAACGCCATCCACCTAAAGAAGTATTACTTCTAAGGAAAAGAAATACCCCTGATCAGGTATCACACAATCGATTTTATTTTGTACATTTAAAAATTTTACTAACTTTTTTAGATGATAGGCATAAAGCTAACCCACCACCAGATGAAATAACACAATTCCCGGTCTAGGGTTACACTTTCTGATGGACGTTTTAAAGGGTTAAGCAGTCATCATCTAAAAAACTATATACCTTCGAGTCCGGAATGTTTTTCCTTTTCAGGAAAAGGACCACAAGGAAGGAACAATCAAGTGCTCGAGATCTCATTCTTCAAAGCTCAAACACTTGGGGGACTATACAGTTTGGAAGGCTAAGACGAAGCAAAGAAGACTATCAGAAAGTCAAAATCTCGAGCCTAAAGACCCATGATACGAGCAGAATCAAAAGAGATAAAAAGAGTCATCCAAATACAAAGCCTAATGCTGAAATGCAAAAAACCCTCGAACATGTTCAGGCTGAAAGGCAAAATATTGGTCACGAGGAAGAAATGTATACTTATTCAAAACTGTTGTAACTAAAGCATTTATGAATGAAAGATCAAAATCCATGTATTTGTTCAGAAAACTGTTGTCAAATAAAATAGTACGGATGAAAAAGCATTTTCCTCGTACTTATTATAAAATTGTTATCAATAAAAACAGTTGTGGGTAGAAATCCCAATCTTTATAAAAACTGTTACTAGTGAAAAACAGTTGTTCCCTTGTATTAATATCGAAAAATTGTTACCTATGAAAAACAATTACGAAATACAAGGGTATATCAAATCTGTTAAACAAAAACAGTTGCAACATGAGTTTTAGACGATAATCAAAAACATGTAAAATGTCGTGGAAGTTCAAACAAAAAACTTTCCTTAGAAACATTCTTAAACATGTGTAAATTTCCTATCACTCTATTGCATTATCGTGAAGTTGAGATGTCTTCTTTATGTCAATCATAAAGGGCCTGCTTTTATAAACGAATCCTACTACAAAAAGGCTCACAAACACCGTACCTACTATGAAAAGTTACGAGTGATTACTAGCATCATCATGCAAAAATTCAGAGGTAAAAACAAAAACCTCGAAAATTAAGCATGCAAAATACTTAAAGAGTGAAACAGAAACTCAACGGAAATAAAAGTCATACTAGCATTAATATATTAAAACGGCTAAGTAAAACTAAGTATTATACTTAGCCGTGTAGAATTTTTATACATAGAGGTGCCCCTAATTCGTCATTTAGGGACTTTAAAGAGATCCAAATTTACCCCCGATGGGACAGGGGGTAACCACCAATTGAGACAAAGATGAAAAAAAGGGTGAAATAACTTCTTAAATTTCTTCAGGATAGGGATTGACTTCAGTGGCAGAAGGAGCGGGAGCAACTAGGGATGAAGAGGCACGAGCAGCAGGAGTCTCACCATCAGGTGAAGAGAGGTTATGACCTTGTTGAGCCTTCTCCATGGCTTCCTTAGTTTTAGCTATTTTAGCACTAAGGTCGAAACCATCTTGACTCATTTTCGTCAATGTGTCAAGGCAAGAATTCATATACGTCCAACTCACATCAACAACAGCCACCTCTTCAAGATCTTCATAATCTCTTTCCCATACTTGAAGCCCAGCTCTCAATCCGTCCTTCTCCGCTTCAGCAGCTTCATGGGCGACCCTTAACGGTACAATCGACTCCTCCAGAGTTTCAACTTTATCTAAAGCATTACGAAGGTCCTCTTGAGTACAAGTGAGTGATTGCACGAGCTCGCCTGAGTATTCATCCTTCTTCCCCAGCAAGTTTTTCAAGTCTCTAATCTCCTTTGAGGCACGGGACAGCTGCTCAGCAAATGAGGACTCCAGAATACTCTTGTCTTTATCAGCCTGACTGGAAGAAGCCTTCTCTACTGCCAGTTCTGCCTCCATGAGCCTTATCTGCCGCTTCAAGGTACTCCTTTCCTCTTCTAAGGCATCCATGTCAATCCTTAGGCTATCATATTGTTCTTTCCAATTATCAGCATCGGCCTGCAACTCTTTTGTCTCCTGATCCGTATTTGCGATCCTCTTCATGAGCTCCATTCCTATAAGATTAATCTACAAGAAATAAACCAAATATATATGATAAATTTCATATACGAAAATGAAAGAGGTTAACTTGCATCATACTTTCAAAGAGGTATGCACAACTTCATCGGCCCATTTAAGAGCACTATGGCTGGCTAGCTTGGCTTTCTCAGTGGGACCTTTCAAAGGCTTGAGCCACGTTTCGGGCTCACCCGTTTTCTTGAAAAGGTTCCCCTCAGCTGGAACCTCTATTATCACTTGCCGCATCTCTCTGCTGGAAGACCCTACTTCCCAAGCGGAAGGCATGGAAGCAGGCAGAGATGAAGCAACAACAGGCACAGAGGGTTGAGGAACTGGAGAAGTCACGGGCAAAGAAATAGGTACGGAGGATTGAAGATTTGAGGAAGACACGGGAAAAGCAACAGCAGAAGCCGTAATAGCCAAAGGAGCAGATGAGACAGCTTCTCTTAAAGAAGCAGGAAAAACAGCAGCCAATGGGACATCATCAGGAGCAAGGTCAAAACCTTCATGGAATAAGTAATCTACAAACTTATGAATGGGGGAATGTGAAACATCTTCAAAGGTAGAGGGATCAACCATAGACACGGAAGGCAAAGTCATGGGTGTAGACTCATCGTCCGAAACCACCCGCCTTCTCCGTGGCCTGCCCACCAAAGCACCCTCTTCTTCTTCTTCTTCTTCTTCTTCTTCTTCTATGGAACGGGACTCACCAATCTTCCTATTCGAGGAAGATGAACCAACAATAATTTCTTGGGCCTGAGCCAAAGAAATCTTCGGGATAGATGAAGAAGACACCTCATGAGCAAAGAACCCTATCAAAAGGGAAAAATTTAAGCGACAGAGAAAGAAGAGGCTCGATAAGGAAAGAAGCAAGAACAAAAGCTTCACTTACCGTGGGTCTTTACATGCCAACCGTACCTCCCAGCGAAGTACTTCCAATATCTCTCTTCTAAAGGAGCAACATACAACAATTTTTCTACCCAATCACGGATACCGGAGACATTCTCAACAGTACCCATGATTGCTGAGAGAAGAAGAAACAGATACGATGTTAGTAAAACATCTCAAGTCAGAACGAGGAAAAGTAAATAGATGTGAGCTAAAGCATACTCACGTGCACGATTCCAGTTCTCGGGTAAGGGAATATTTTCTTCATCCACTAAACCAACAGTGGGTACAACAACATACCGGAGGTACCAACCCCTATCCTTATCATCTCCAGGGGTTACCAGCACTCTTTTGCTCCTAGCAGTCAGAGTAAAAACTCCTTGATGAAACAAGGTAGGATAGTAGAGATGAATAATATGGTTGAAAGTAAAAGAAACCGAGGCTAAAGAAGCTAAACTCCTAAGACATGCGACAACTCGCCATACAAGCGGACAACTTTTCCTAAGCAGATATTGAAGAAACGACAGAATTCAATTATTACTGGATCAATGGGAGGTCTAAAACCTAGAGTAAAAGGGTACGTATAAACAAAAGAATATATCGTCTTGTAAGACGTTATTCTTTGATTACTATTCAGAATGTAGACAGGGAAATCAGGCCTCCAAAAACACTCCCTACGAACAAGGAAATCTGACCCTCAGTAATAAGGGTTCGGTACCTTTCGACACTCTCAAAGGAAGAAGATTGGTCTACGAGAACTTGATTATCTCTAGCAAAGAAAAACTCAGCAGGAACAAATTCATCAACTCCACGTTCACGAAGGCGTTAACCTCTACCTCTAGACAAAGACCAAGAAGCCCTAAACCTCGGAGAAACTAGAGACCTAGCGGAAGGAGGGGAAACTATTTGAGAAGAAGAGTAGCCTCTCGAAGGAGTGGATCCTAGACTCCTAAGTCTACCACCCCTCTGACTCCTTGTCGGAGCAAAAGATGGCATTAAATTTTCAATATCTATTACTCTCTGAGGCTGATTTGAAGAAGACATGTTTACAAAGGCAAGAAAAAAAGTTCTTTACAAAAGACAAAGTTAGAAAGTGTTTCGTAGAAGCAAAGAAAAGAAGAAAGGTATTTATACTTGAGGACAACCGTCAAACATGGAAAAAAAATAAAAATAATGATGAAAAGTCATAATTGAAGGTGTCACTTTAGGACTGACACAGCCGCAAAACGCCCTAAAAGGTGCCGAGTAAATGCAGAACCAATCCGAGAAGGACACGTGGTATGAGCATTAAATGGAAGTGACAAATGATGCCTATGATTCAGAGAAGGGCACAATGTTTCGAGGTAAAGCGGCGGCAAAATATTCCCGCCATAAATGAGTATCCACTTACCAAATATTAATCGATAAACATATAGTAAGTGGGGGGACTATCTATATTGGTAAAAAAGTGTTTCACATGTAAGCCTACTCGTGACAACTCAGCCAGTTATGTGGACACAAGAGAACCCGACAGCTGGATGTGATTCTTTGAAGAGGCACGGAACAAAGAGGCACGATTCAATAAACCTTCGAGCTCATCAGCCACAGGAAACTCAACCTGATCAAGACAGGGAAGAGACACGGTCAAAATGAATCTGGACAAAGCTACGGGCAGATTCAAGAACCCACAATTGATTACTCGCACGTTATGTAACCGTACCCCAATTATCGTTATCCTTTGTAACGCCCCATTAATGTCATAATTAGTCATTAATGGGATATCATAGCAATATTTGTACGTTATATCAAGGAATCTCCTATATAAAAGAGGGGAATACAGCTTGTAAAGGCATTTGATTCTGGAATACAATCTACTTTGCTTTTCTATATTTCATAATATTGAGTATTATTCATTTTTCTCTATTTCCTTGATTATCAGTAACCCGTGTTCATCCTAGAAATAAGCTTTAGTCAAAGGATCTAATTCCTTGGTTAAACACATACGGGGCCCATAATCATATTTAAATCCATCCAAAAACATCGAGTCTACCTTGCTCGCACCGAACTAAGCTAATAGCTTTACCTGGGTCCACATTAACCCACTTCTTCTTATAAAATGCAAGAACAACCATCACAGCCGGGACAAACACCCCACAATCCACAACCAAATGAACTGAACGCCTTTCAGGCATAACTTCTCAAGTAAACAACATTGCACTTCTTTATATTCAGTCCAAATCTTCAATCGCTCAAGTGACTACATGTCACACTTATACAATCTTTTCGCGGTCATGCTTCCACAACACAAGGCAACAAAACACATCAAGAACCTATGACCAGGGCACAAAGCCTCTTCCAGCGAACATCAATCTCAGGTGACACTGAAGATAACACCAACTTGCTCTGAACTTTCAAATCCCTTCTTCTTGCTCTTCCGAGCTCATGACATCCTTATTAACAACGAACCGCAATCTCGATTCTTACTTCCAATTACATACTACTTACCGCACCTAACATGCCAATATGAGGTAACGCAAGAATTCCATCATAAATTTTGAACCACCAATAGGGTGACACTTCATCATATAGAAACATTTTACTTAACTAAATTCAAGAGTATCATCTCAACACACGAGTGAATCCTCACAACCACCCAACATGCAAATCCTTAAGTAGTAGTCTATACCACCATAACACTTCCGGAATCCGCTTACTCCTGACAGGCCATAGCATTCAAATGCTCCCACATGAAATCCATTACGATGGCCGACAAGCCCCGCACTCACCGGCACAAACCACATGCATGACTTAATCACATCAAAGGAACTGATCACTGCCGCAAATGTGCCATTTCAACCATGGCTAATCAATCTATCTTCTTCAATCATCTTCAATTTCTTCAGGAATAATAGCAACTTCCTTCAGCTCATAGCAAACTCAACCCTCACTCATCCCGAGTGACCTTGACTCAAGAGACTATGCTGCCTAAATCCCGCAACCCGTCTCATACTCTCCTGATAATCTTTCTACAATCCAGAGTTTATTTCTCTCACTCTTCCGATACTATCTTGCATGCTGAAACATATCATAGAACATTCCAAATTCCCTTGCTAGCAGTCCCTAAATACTTCCAAATTCTCTTGCTAGCAGTCCCTAAATACTCAAACTCTCTAGCATCATTCACACATTCTGCCTCCTACCGAATAACCACTAGAACCCCTCACAGAGACTTTCCAACTATGCCACCGCTAACCTATTCACAGGAGATAACCCACCTGCGAAAATCACCCGCGGACACCTTCGAACGATGCTGAAATAAACACTCTCTGCGACTTCAATACCTCATCCTACGCCCTGCTTCATTTACCAACTTTACTAGTCCGTCCCCTCCTCATGAACATCTATTAAATGCGCAACAATATCTTCAAATTCAAAGCTATGATGTCGCTCCCCCGCTTTGCGACTGCTCGACTTCCGCTTCTTACACCTGGCCTCCTAGAAATGGAACCACCGCCTATCCTCATCTCAGGGTCATTCTTTGCCGACTGCATTCTTCAATACTTCTTCTCAATACTCTGACCCCCAACAACCGAAGAAACCATAGCACCGACAAACTTAACACATTCCATTCGATCAATGACGACGACTTCACGTCACAGGTGCATATCCCACCTCACTTGAAGACACCAAGTCTTACTACTTTATGAACCGCAACCGGACCATTCACAATCCAAATGCCTTTCCTCTGCCGGAACTAAAATACCGAAATCTCGAAATCACACTCTGAGAAGACCTCCCTTCAAACCATTCATCATCCCCAACATACGGGCAAGCATTCTATCATCATATCGACATCGCGCGAAAACCAATCGCAAGCATCATCACTACTTGAGCATAGCAACAAGGCTCTCAGAAACACAGCTACCGAGCTGAATCAACATATTATTCTTTTGCAGGGCCATAACAACAGCCCCAACCAATTATACATGGAAACATCTTGAATTACATCCGTAGCACCATTTCAATTCCTCATATTCCTGATTCATAGCAAGTGTTTCGCGACGTGTAAGATTGAGTAGGAATAAACATAGGCATAAGCCTCAAAGGATTCAAATCGCACGATGAGGAATCAAGAAAGGGAGTACTCCTAACAGCCCTATAGCCTCTCGAAGATAAGTACAGACATCTCCGTACTGATCCGCAAGACTCTACTAGACTTGCTCAGGACTCGTGAGACTTAAGGGAACCTAAAGATATGATACCATGTTGTCACGATCCAAAATTCATAAGGTCGTGATGGCACCGGACATCATTGTCAGGCAAGCCAATCATTTATTAATCGAAATAATTTCCGGGTTAGATAGTTATGAAAAACATTTCCTTGCACCTTATTACATATTAACTAAATAAAAATATGTTAAGTAAAACAATAGTTTAAATATTACACTTTAGCACATATATCCCAACACATCCCAGAACCCGGTGTCATAAGTACATGAACAATTTCTAAGAACTTATACAATCATCACAAATCCTGACCGAAATACAAATTGGACAAGGGAATTTAAAATGAAAATAAGTACAGTACGAGGGAGACTCTGTCAGCTGCAGATCGCCTCCGGAAGATGCAGCTCGTCTAAGTCTCTGAATCCTCCACATTGCTATGAAAGTACCTGTGCAATAAAATGCACATCAAGTGTAGCATGAGTACAAAAACAACATGTACTCAATAAGTCGCCCGCCTAACCTCAGAGAGTGATGAGAGGTCAAATTAGACACTTGCTAAAAGTCAAATTAGAATATTCGAGTGTGACCCTGAGCATGAATATCCTAGGCAATTTATTAAAATCAGGAATAACTATTATCAACTCTTTCCACATTTAACACTTTAATCCTTCGTCATATTAATAACAATTAATCATCATAGGTGATTTAAGCAAATAACAATTTAATCAACAGGAAGGAACAACTTCTTCCAATAATCTTTAATAACTTTAAATCTCTGTCATTTTAGTTGGCAACTTAAAATTCCAGGCCAGTAATCAGGCACAAGTCATAGCAGCTACGCAGTAAATATCATGCGCAAGCAATGTCGAGGGTCGAACGGCGCGGACCAACAATAGTAAAATGTGCGCTGCCGAGGGTCGAACGGCTCAAATCATAGATGCATCTATCTTCCCCCCTCACGAATCGATCATGCGACGCAGTTATACATACAAATAATAAGGCTAGCCTGCTCGCAAATCATACCTGCAACTCAGGTGCTCATATGTACACATATCCACATAATAAATCCGTATTTTATCAAGAAAGTAGTTTTTCTCAGGAAAGTGGTAAAATTATTCTTAAAGGAACATGAAATATAGCTTTTAAATCTTTGTTTTGAAACTCATTTTCCAAGTTTAATGATATTCCATAATATAACCCTACCAGGTATACAATTATCCACAGAGGAATCAATTCTCTTTTTAGATGATTAAGAAAATAAACTCTAGTCTTCTCCAGATAATCAATTACGATTTCAATTATATTAGCAATTTATTATTACAGGCAGGACCACAGGTACAACACGTAAGGCATGCTAGTAGGTCCTAGACTACCCGGACATGTCATAATAATAGCTACACACGGACTCCCGTCACCTCGTACGTACGTAGCCCCTGAAGATAATAGTATATACTTAATTAATTCACCTAGGGGACAATTCCTCCTCACAAAGTTAGAAAGGAGACTTACCTTGCTCCAAGATTCCATAACCAGCCTCCAAGCCCTTCCGATGACTCCAAACGGACGCACAACGCCCCAAAACTATCCAAACAACGACAACCCAATGAAAATATACTCTAATACTGCAACAAATTCCAAATTATATAATTTCCCAACCCCGCTTAGTGAAATGACCAAAATGCCCTCAGCCCACGTGCCCGGAATCCAAAATTTCTTGAAGATACATTCTACCCATAACTTTACTAGTTCAATTATACAATTTACTCAAATATTCATGCTCGATTCGTGGCTAAAAATCCAAATTTCCATTTCCTAGGTTTCTTTAAGATTCTCCAAATTTCCAATCAATTCCATGCCTAATCCATGCATATAATCTTGTATTTAACTTAGAAGCATGAAGGATTTACTTACCTTGACATTGCATGAAGAAATCCTCTCTTTGAAGCCTCCCAAGATCGCCCATAGCATATGAAAATAGATGGAGAAATGTCCAAATTCTCGCTTAAAAACAATCTGCCCAGGCCTATTCCCGCACCTGCGGTCCCCTTGTCGCACCTACGCTTCCGCAGGTGCGCCCAAATATCCCGCACATGCGCCCTCCTTAGCTCCAGCCCAATTTCGGACCTGCGGCCAAATCCTCGCAAGTGCGATCACACCAGATGACAGCAACCTCAACCTTCTTCAAACTCCCAAACTTGATCCGTTAACCACCCAGAAACCACCCGGAATCCAGCCGAGGCCCCCCGGGACCCCGTCCAATTATACCAACCTGTTACAAAACATAATGCGGACTTTCTCGAGGACTCAAATCACATCAAACAACATTGAAACCACGAATCGCACCCTAATTCAATCTTTATGAACTTAGAAATTTCCAACTTCTGCATCCGATGCCGAAACCTATCAAATCACGTCCGATTGACCCCAAATTTTGCGCACAAGTCATATTTGACATTGTGGGCCTGCTCTAACTTCCGGAATCGCATTCCAACCCCGATATCAAAATTTCCACTTCCGGTCGGATTTTCTTCAAAACCTTCAAATTTCTATCTTTAGCCAAATGACTTCAAAATGACCTGCGGACATCCGAATTCATTTCCGATCGTGCTCCCAACTCCAGAATCACCATACGAAGCTATTCCCAGACTCGGAATCCCAAACGGACATCAACAACACTGAAATGCGCCTCAAGCCAAACTTAGGAAAATTCTTCAAAAATGTTGACTTCCACAATATGCATCGAAACGCTCCCGGGTTATCCAAAACCCGATCCGGACATACGCGCAAGTCCAAAATCATCATACGAATCTGCAAGAACCCTCAAATGCTGACTCTTAGATTGTTTACTTAAAATTCCAATCTTAGTCGATTTCTCAAACTTAAGTCTT
The DNA here is from genome assembly GCA_005239505.1 of Nicotiana paniculata. Classification (NCBI taxonomy): domain Eukaryota; kingdom Viridiplantae; phylum Streptophyta; class Magnoliopsida; order Solanales; family Solanaceae; genus Nicotiana; species Nicotiana paniculata. The sequence goes on along the minus strand of ML311648.1, from coordinate 7,841 downwards.
ATGAAATGAGAATTTTCTTTCCAAATCAACTCTAAACTTTCCGAAATTGAATTCCGACCACACCTACAAGTCGTAATACCTGAAATAAAGTTGCTCACGGCCTCAAACCGCGGAACGACACGCTAGAGCTCAAAACGATCGTACGGGTCGTTACATACCCATTCATCCACGAACCCAAATATACAATTAATTTCGAAATCCGACCTCAATTCGAGGTAAAGATTTGATTTTTACAAAATTCCCTAATTCTACCCAAACCCTCAATTTTTACAATGAAAATTATTAATTTTTGATTTAAAAGTGATAAAAAATAATGAGTAATTGAAAGAGTAAAGTTTAGAATTTATTACCTATGACTTGGGGTGATATTTAGTGAAGAAATTCGTTTCTAGTGCTGTGGGGTTCGGTCCGTTTTTGGCTATACATACATTTTCACAAATAAACTGTCCAAGACTAAGAAAACGCAAATCAAATAAAGAAAACAAAAAAATTAGAGGGGGGTCAAACTCCTGAAAATTTGAAGAAGAAGAAGTTTGCCCATTTTATATATATTTTTCTGCCAGCTATTCTGCCTCGTTTCTCGTGCCAAATGATCCCGAAACTCGATTTTTATGTCTCCATGAATTCCTTGTGAAATTCTAGTCAAGTTAGGCTTCTCAGTTTGACCTTATAATGAAGGAGATATGTTGGTTTTAATATTTGCAAATAGTTCAGATTTTTAATACGCCGTCGTGGTACTTTCGTAATTAACTTGAAAAATATGGCAACCTTAGTAAAATGACTATAAAATCCTCATACGATGTCCAAATTCGATGATTCTTTTTGCTACGGGTCCGTAATTAAGATACGGATCTAATACTTCATTCAAAACAGAAATCGGAGCTCATTTGTTCAATATAATATCATTTATGCTTGAAGAAACGACGTCGAAGCATAAGAAAGAACGAGCGCAACACAACCCAAACCTATTTGAAACTCACCCAAGCCCTCGGGGCTCTAAAACAAACATGAATACATATCTAAAAGCATATAACATGTAAAACTATGAATTAAATCTTACAACTCATTATTTTTCTCAAGAACACTTAAAGTTCACTATTTATCAACCGGATGTCCGAATCACGTCAAAACGAACTCCGTTTTTCACCAAATTTCACAGGCAAGGCCTAAATATCATAAAAAACCTGTATCGAGCTCCAGAACCACTATACAGGCCCGATACGAACGGTTTCAAACATAAATTCCTTTTTTTATTTCATTAATATTTCAGCAAAACAATTTCTTTCAAAAATTGATTTCTAAGGCTTGGGACCTCAGAATTCATTTTCGGGCATACACCCGAGTCCCATATTTTACTGCCAACCTCCTGGGATTGTCGGAACATGGATCTGGGTCCGTTTACTCAAAATGTTGACCAAAGTCAATTTTAACTCTAGAAATTATTATTTCTCATATTTTCACATAAAAGCTTTCCGGTTTCACACCCGGACTGTGCACGCAAATCGAGGTATTTAAAATTAACCTGTTTAGGGCTATTAAGATTAGAACGGAGTCTAATTTCATAGAATGACCCCTTGGGTCATCACAATCTCCACCTCTAAAACAAATGTTCGTCCTCGAACGAACATAGAAAATTACCTGAAATGGCAAACATAACCGACCCTGCATCCTCAAAACACCATCATCTCCAACTGTAACCCGCTTGTCATGACCGTGCCGAATTGTGTCCCTAAGGGCCGCCAAATGTGGGTCACCATCCTGTCGCTCCCGAATACACTCAAATAGGGAAGACCGAGCGACTGTACAAGCTAGAACACTGCTGGGGGAAATATCCAACCTCACGAGCTGATTAGCCAACGTCTGAATGTATGAAGCTAACGGTCTCTCACCAACTGAATTATACGTAAGGCTTCCAATACTCACTGCCTCTATTTTCTTAATGGTTGTTCATAGCCAATTACAGAATTATCAAACAGCTTCACGTTAGCAATAATCTTCTTTCAAACCTTCACAATACTGATAACGAGATGTGATTCATGAAGACCCCATAATTATATACCCGACTTAACATGTCTCATTTAACGCCACACGGGCATCACATACCTCGTAGGTCAAAGCTCAATAATTATAATACGGATTTGGTAAACTATGCTCAGTTAATTAATTAATTTATTTCTTTATTATTTATTTAATTATTATTAGAATTAATTTTATTATTATTTATTCATTTATTAAGATTATTATCATTATTTTTTATACATAAATTGTTGAATCATCCTAACATGCATGACTCCCTTCCAGTACTATAACAAAATTTTAATTCACAAGGGAGAATTTAAACACAAGAATTTCTGTCACCATGACCTCTTCCTTACATAACTTCCACCGCGGCTCGTATCCCGATTTAAACATCTCAAATCATATTAAAATGCGAGGATCTCGTCCTCAATTTTGAATCACGAGCAACATGCGTATCATGCCAATTGAAACATTCCATTTCCTTCCTTTAAATATTTTCCATTAAACAAAATTACAACACGTAATGATAGACGCATTTATCTCCGTAGAATCTCTCAATACAAGTGTTCACATAAGTAGATTTTTGAGTTACGAAGCTCACCCGAGAGTAGAGCATATTAGAAGAATTTTATTAGTTATGCATAACCGTATTAAGTTCAGGAAATCATCACTTTATACTAATTAGAGATTTTTCTTGTAATGACACCATTTAATGTAACGACCTAAGCCATACCATGGAAAATATATCATTAGGATGGGTCTTCACCTCTAGGAATCTAACCTCCACTTTCGACATTCCGACCCCTTTTTCCCTAGTCGGTCATGTAGTTGAGTTGTAACTGCAATGGGGCACGTAGCCTGAGTGCACTGATGAATTATGACTCTCCCAAATCTAGAACAGTTCCTACCACTAGCCGAAATAAAGTATTATCTTTCCCTGATTCGCACAAAATTCTTACAATCATAATTGAGTCCTTTAATGAGTTTGGGGACTCGCCCTCTGGCTATATGAACTGAAGTAGGAGTATGACAGGCTAACTTATCAAACCTGATGGCATATCCTGACACCGTCATGGTGACATGACGCAACCGTTCAAACCCTATGGGCCACGTATTATGGAGAGTCCGAGAAAAAAATCTTTCAAAATCATTTATGATAACTGAGTCAAGTAATTGATGCGTCATTGGCTGGTCATCCTCTTCGTAGGTTTGTCACAAACACTGGTGGCCAATTTCTTCTTTTACTATGTTAACTCAACACTGCTGAGCTATCCCCTTTATTCATATACTTTTTCATCATTCTTTTGGGGTAACTCTTATCTCCTTTGATGCACAATGATCCCAAAGGTAGAGCTCTATGCAGATAAACCTTGGCATGAACCATATAGTCTAGAAGCTTGTCAACCATTGTACTCCCTCTAGATCACCCCCAAAATCCGCAACCGTGACTTCCACGCTGAGTAAACCTTCTGTAGATTTAAAGTTTGTTATATAACTCCTTTGGTACTGAGGTATAGGGTTACTAAGGTAGTAGACATATCGCAAGTTCCAGCTTTATCTCTTGCAAAATCTCAGGCCTTATACATTCCGGGCCAAAATCAATATAACACATGACCCTACATTCTATTCCTTGACAGTGGACTTCCCCACTTGGCACGAAGCCATAGGTCACAATGTCTGATAATTCACAATGATAAACTTCACAGCTCATATAAATCAACTTCGTTGCTTTCAACTATTCCCTTGTTATTCCATACTGGAGTAGCTATAAATCCTTCTAGGATATGGACTAGTCCAACATGTACCGACTGAGCTAGAACCTCCGCGTCCAGATTCATTTGAGACTGTAACGACCCGGTCGGTCATTTTGAGAGTTAGCGCCCCGATCCCCTAATAATTGTTTATCTCATTTCCATTTATGTTATTGAAACTTGTCCGAGTATTGAGTGGTAAAAATTTATGAGTGATTTTGGACACATAGTCCTTAAATGTAGATTTTAGCCTTTGAAATCAGGTCGTATCTACAGTTATGTGAACACGGATCCGGAATAGAATTCTGTCGACTCCGTTAGCTCCGTTGGGTGATTCTGGGGTTAGGGGCGTGTTCGAAATGTGTTTTTGAGGTCGGTTGTAGATTTATGCTTGAATTGGCGAAAGTTAGAATTTCGGCGATTTCGGTCGATAGGTAAAATTTTGATATCGGGCTCGGAATGGGATTCTGAAAGTGACAGCAGCTCTGTAATGTCATTTATGACCTGTTTGCAAAATTTGAGGTCATTCGGACGAGTTTTGACGTGTTTCGGCATCGGATGTGAATTTTGGAAATTTAATAAGTTATTAGGCTTGAATCCATGCATAATTGATGATTTTGATGTTATGATATGTGTTTTGAAGGCTCGACTAAGTTTGAATAAAGTATTAGGACTGGTTGGTAAGTTTGGTTGAGGTCTCGGAGGTGTTTCGGAGGCTCAACGAGTGATTTTGGAACTTGGAACACAGTTGAACCATTGATGGTTCTGGTGTTCCGCACCTACAGATGGGGTACCGCAGGTGCTAAGTTGGGGCTCACAGATGCGGAATTTAGGTAGGGACTTCCAGTGGTCGCAGGTGCGGTCTGTGTTCCGTAGGTGCGGGACCGCAAATGCGACCAATTGACCGCAGGTGCGGCCCCAGTCCTATTAAGTGACTTTCCGCACCTGCGATGGATTTTTCGTAGGTGCAGTCCAAGAGTCGCAGGTGCGGTATCCTTGGGTTGTTTATACAAAATTCTGAGGGTTTGAAATTCATAACTCCAAAACAATTTAGAGCTCGGGTTTTGGTGAATTTCAGTGGGTTTCGAAGAGGAGATTCATAGGTAACGTTTCCTAATCTTAATTCACTTGTATGCCATTAATCTCTATCAATTTCCTCAATATAATCAATGAATTTGGATGAAAACCCATTAAATTGGGATGAAACTTCCCCAAGTAGAAATCTGAGGATTTAGGGAGATTTAGGCGTCGGGTTTTGATGATTCTTGTTCGAGTGAGTTCGTGAGTGAATGAGTGTTCGGAATTTGTAATTTTTATCCGTTTCCGAGACGTGGGCTCGGGAGACTTTTTGGGCGAATTTCTTAATTTCGCGTATTAGCTTCGAACTTATTAGTTATTTTGTTTCCTTGAAATGATATTTACACTATGCAATCGAATTGACTAGATTTGGGCCACGTGGAATTGGATACTCGTGGCAAGAGCGTGGTATTGAGTTGATTAGCGCAGTCAAGGTAAGTGGCTTGCCTAACTCTGTGTTGGGTACTTCCCCTTAAGAATTTTATACTGATTTTGTTACATGTACGTGAGGTGATGAGTGCGTACACGGGTCATTGTTGCTAAAGTTCCAATTTTCTTTCCATGGCATCACTCATTTTCATTCCTATATTATTGTTTCCCGTCTTAACTGAGTAGTTAGTTTAAGAATAAGAATGCCTACCTGTCCTTACTTGATTTCTTCTTATTTGCTTCTAGTTGCACCATGCTTAGGTAGTTTTACCTTATTCTTGCCTGTTGTTTTTTTCTTGAACTGTTTAATTAAGTCGTATCCGACATAATTCTGCATTGCATATTTAAATTGAGACTATGGATCGAGATCCGGGAGCTTTCCCCCTGTACTGCATAGCATATTTAAATTGGGACTACAGACTGAGATCCGGGAGCTTTCCCCTTGTACTGCATTGCATAATTAACTGTTAAGATATATGTTGTGCTGAGCCAAGGGCTCTCTTTCTGTTATTAATTCTTCCAGTTTCCATTAATCCTGTTTAGCTTTGCTTATCTATATTTCACTGTTTAAATTTATAACTGACTTGTTTTAAAACTCAGTAGAGCCTCAACCTGACCTCGTCACTACTTGACTGGGGTTAGGCTTGGCACGTACTGAGTATCGAATGTGGAGTACTCACACCCTTTCCTGTGCATGTTTTTCCCATGTGCAGATCCAGGTACCAGCACACAGCAATGTGGCTTGGATTACCCTAGTAGCTGCCAGCAGACCACGAGGTAAATTCTGCTGCGTCCGCAGAATCTTATGAGTCCCCTTCCACTCCAATATATATATAGGATATATATAGATACATTTTCCTTATTCCTTTGTATAGAGCTACAGTAGTTCAGAGTTTGTGACTTTGTGACGTTCCGAGTTTTGGGAAAGTAAAAGTTGTAAATGCCGAGCGGCAAAATATTTATAGTATTGCTTCTTCTTTACTGTTTCTATTATTATTTTGTCTTATTTTCCGCAAAAAATTAGGCTTACCTATTCGTAGAGACTAGGTGTCGTCACAAGACCGTTCGAAGGGTAATTCGGGTCGTGACAGAGACTTTACAATAGGTGTTGATGTTCGATCATTAGACTGAGCTCCGCTTCTGTCTCTTCCCCTAATCGTAGCTGTCGTTGGGGCTTCACCTCTTGTCCGGTTGTAGACGCTTTGCGTGTTGTCGAGATTTGTGAGAGGAAAATAATAGGAAAGTTCAATCATCNCCAACCTTAGGGATCGTGATGGCGCCTAACACCACACTTGCTAGGCAAGCCAATGTTAGAATTCGAGTAGCTAATTTCCTTTGATTATTTTCTTAATCATCAATAAATAAATTTAAAGTAAACATAATTTAAATTATTTCCAAAGATAAGATAATAAACAATTGAATAAAAAGGAACCACAAACTAATCATATAATAGATCTAGAACTATCCCAGAGTCTGGTGTCACAATTCACGAACTATTAAAGATACCACAAACACTGGGGTGAAAGAAATAGTGCAACTGTTCTGAATATACTACAATAGTTTTATAAAAATAGGAGAAGACTCTCGGATCTGCGAATGTCGGCAGATATACCTCGTGTCTCCGAATAAATAGATGGCTGCTCTAAAAATCTTTATTGCTGGCTAGTACCTGGATCTACACAAAAGAGTGCAGAGTGTAGTATCAATACAACCGACCCCATGTATTGAGTAAGTGTCGAGCCTAACCTTAATGAAGTAGTGACGAGGCTACAGCGGGGCATTAACAACATATAACCAGTGACAACACTATATTCAATAACACAATAAAATAATTCTACACGAACAAGAAAAATATAACTGAGACAATAAATATAAAGCAAGAAGGAAATCTAAACAAATAATTAAGTACTACAAGAACAACAATGAAATAACTCAGCCGCCTTTTCCAGGCCCCAGCATTAATCAACTCTCAAATAATTTTCATGTTCCCAAACTTTAACTTTAAATAAAAGTAGTTCCAAAATAAGAAAAATAGTAATATAAAATAGTAAGTTTTCAAATCTTTGTTTTTCTTTGAAAATCCGTAAAAATATAAATGTCCTCCCTTATCGCTCCTTGTTGCGGCGTGCAATCCGCTCCAACCTGTCCACCCTTATTGCTCCTCCCTAAATATATCACCCTTATTACTCTTGTTGCAACGTGCAACCCGATCCCACCTGTCCACCCTTATCACTCCTTGTTGCGGCGTGCAACCCGCTCCCACCAGACATATCATATCAATTTATTCATAATTTCACAATTCAAGTCAAAGCCTTTCACAATATTTATGTCTCGACAATTATAAACAGAACAAGTTTCACTTTAAATAACAGTAAAAGCAGAATATGAAATGATGATAATAAAACAATAAGTGTCCCAACCTTTATTTTATGAACAGTAAAACATGCATATTCTCCATTATCATTGTCTTGTTGCGGAGTGCAACCCGATCCCACCTATTGGCAATATCACAATCAATTTGTTCACCTGTATCACAATCAATTATCCACCCTTATCACAGCCCCC
>ML311647.1:0-23764 GCA_005239505.1 Nicotiana paniculata | reverse complement strand
GGGTGATTTGTGTGGTGTCCGATTTTTCGCGTGCACTAGTTATAGAAGGACTGGGTTCGACTATGTTCTCCAACCTCTATTGTTTGCGAAATAATAAATACAGAAAATAAAGAAGACATAGATTTTTACATGGAAACTCCTTGCTCAAAAAGTGAAAAACCACGACCTACTTCCCAGGGTCTCTCATAATTCTTTGGCATCAAAAGAGATTTCTATCCCTTTCACTTCAGTAGTGACTCTCCCATCCTTGACAACAACATTTGCCATGAATTCAACTATCTCATTTCTGGCCAACCATCCAACTGAAGGACCATGTCCTTCCAGCCCTGCACCTCCAGCTTATCCAACAACAAGACCATGCCCGCTTCATCCAAATCTTTCAATAACCTCCCCTTCAGAATGGTGCTTCCCAAATATTGTCAAGTTATCCTTCTCTCCATCCGAATCAGTTCCATCCTCATCACTCCAAACACCATTTTCAATAGTTTGCACTTTCTTAGGTTTTACTGTAGACCTGGTTCTCTTGGCTACAGTTGAGGGTTCAACAGACACAGGTGCAGACTTCTTGGAGGAAGTCTTGTCTTTCTTTGGTCTTGGAGTCTGAATCTCAACCCCTGCCATTTTTTCATATTAATGGACCAGGTCCATCTCATTAGTCTCAACAACCTCTACAGGTCAGCAACTTTCTCCTTTCCCTTTGCAGCCCTCTTTGTTTTACTCTCTTCCAAGTCTTTCTATAACTCCTCCTCTCTCTGCCTTAGTGTGCTTCTTGTGGTTCTTCTTCTTGGAATAGGAATTTCAGAATCAGCAGAGGGAGTGGCTTTCCTCTTCTTACTTGCTCCAGCTGTTCCAGAATTTTGAACCTTGGGAGTTCTTTTCTTCTTTGGTTTATAACTGTCACCTAACTTCTTCAGAAAATCTGCTAAGGTTTCCTCAGTAGATGAACCAGGTTCATCTGTAGACTTCCCTAGATTTACTAACCCCTCAGCCACTTCTCTTGATTCACTTTCCCTTGACTTCTTGGCTCCCTCTTCTATTACTACTGTTTCAGTACCACAGATAAACAAACTAGTAGTTTCTTCCCCTGTTCCTCTCGCTTCACTCCGACCTCCCTCTCTCTCTTTTTCTTTCTCAAATTTATTTTTACCAACTCTTCGTCTTACTTTTGGCAACTCCACATCTATCACAGACCCAACCAAAATAAACCTGTTTTCGAAGTTCTCCACTATTTCAGACACATTCTCAGAAGTGATCTTAGGTACAAATGATACCTGTTCAGAATCAGATGATCCTGTTGCTTCGTCAGTAGCTGATTTGAACGAATCACTTGAATTGTCTGATTCTTGAGCCTGACTGGCTTGTAGTTTGGCATTCAATTTTCTGGCGAGAGAACCTGTAGCCACTATTTTTCTGGCAAGCATTTTAACCCTTCTTTTTCTGTGTTATGGACTAGGGCTAGGTTGAGGAATAGTGGGATTGGATTGAGAATGAGTAAGACCTTGTGGTGGAGGTGTTGAAGAAGTCGAAAATCGAGTAACAGGTGGTGGCGTACCAGGGTTGTTCGAAGGGTTAGACATTTTTGATTGAAGATGGAAGAAGAAGATTTTGGATTGACAATGAGGGTAAGGAAGATGAAAGGGTTTCGACGGTTGTAGAGTTGGTGAGTGATTTCAGAGATGATGATGGGTTTTTTTTAAAATAAGGTAGTAATTAATATATAACGACAACCTTTTTGGGTCAAATAGAGGTCTTATCACCTCTGCAACTGATCAGTTAGAGGTGGCGATTTCTGCTTCCCTAGGTTCTAGGCGGTTTAATTTTATTTGACTCTTAGGGTAGACGGAACTGGTTCATAAGTGGGATAAGGATAGATTTTGAAAAGATCTTGATTAGGTAGAGTTCTTCTCATGATTAACTATTAATATTTTAAAGTGCGTATAGTGGAGAATACATACCTCGCCTTTCAGATGAACCAACACTGATGAACCAGGTTCATTATGTCAGAATTCTCTTGATCAAGCCTCAATTTTTAACAATAGAGAAAACAACATTAGTAACCAGTGAGTCATCTCAAAACATGGAAAAAGAATATGCTATTTACAACATGAGACTGAGTAACAATTAATCTGATTATTTACACAAATTTTAGAATTTCTAGCCAATTTTTTTTTCTTTTCTTTTTTTCATGTACATTCTGAACTGGTTCAATTAGGTGATCTTAATCATCCGTAATTCTAACCCGTTCCTTTCAAAATGCTCTATACTTAGTTCTTTTGTAAAGATGTCAGCAATTTGTTTATCAGTAGTACAAAATTCAATCGAGATCAATCCCTTCTCATAATTATCCCTTAAAAAATGATGTCTAACATCTATGTGCTTTGTCCTTTTATGATGAACGGGGTTCTTTGTCATACTTATAGCACTGGTGTTATCACAAAAGATAGGGATGCATCCAACATCGATTCCAATCTATCAATTATTGTTTAATCCATAGTAGTTGAGCAAAACATGAGGCTGCATCCATATACTCACCTCAGCAGTGGATAGAGCCACAAAATGTTTCTTTTTAGTGGCCCAAGACACGAGACATGAGCCTAGAAAATGTGCCATACCCGAGGTGCTCTTTCTATCCACTAGAAAACCTGCATAGTCGGCATCAACATATCCCACAAGATTGAAGTTACTACCTTTTGGATACCAACGACAGAGATCAATGGTGCCTTTTAGGTATCTCAAGATTCTCTTCACAAAAGTTAAGTGGGATTCCTTTGGATTATCCTGAAATCTTGCACAAAGTCCTACGCTGAAAACAATGTCAGGTCTGCTGGCAGTAAGATACAACAATGAACCAATCATTCCCCTATACAATTTTCGATCAACAGATGAACCAGGTTTATCTACATCCAATTTTGTGGCTGTTGCTATAGGAGTAACAATTTCTTTAGAGTCTTCCATTTTAAACCTCTGAAGCAACTATTAAACATACTTTTGCTGATGGATCATAGTTCCATTTGAATTTTATTTAATTTGTAAGCCTAAAAAGAAATTTAGCTTACCCATCATACTCATTTCAAATTCACTCCCCATTAATTTAGCAAATTATTTACTTACCTTATCCGTAATTGCTCCAAAGATTATGCCATCTACATATATCTGAACTATCAAGAGATCTTTACCTTTTTCCTTCAAGAATAAAGTACTATCAATTTTACCTCTCTTGTAGTCATGCTCAAGCAGGAATTTTGATAATCTTTCATACCATGCTCTAGGAGCTTGCTTGAGTCTATACAGTTCTTTGTCAAGTTTGTACACATGATATGGATTCTCCTTGTTCTCAAACCCTGGAGGTTGCTTGACAAACACTTCTTCTTTTAGATAGCCATTTAGGAAGGCACTCTTGACATCCATCTGGTGAAGGGTGAATTCCATGTGAGCAGCGAATTATTGCTTCCAGTCTTGCCACTGGAGAAAAGGTTTCATCATAGTATATGCCTTCCTCCTGACTATATCCTTGAACCACCAATCTTGCCTTGTTTCTTGTAACTGTTCCATCTTCATCAAGTTTTTTTGTGAAGACCCATTCTGTGCCAATAACTCATCTATCCAAGGGTCTTGGCACCAGATGCCAAACTTGACTTATTTCAAATTGGTTGAGTTCATCTTGCATTGCATTTACCCAGTCTGCATCCTGCAAAGCCTTAACAACATTTTTAGGTTCAATAAGAGATAGAAAGGCATCAAAAGCACAAAGATTTTCAAAGAAGATCTGGTTTTGATTCCAGAGGTTGGATCAGTGATAATGTTTTCAATAGGGAGAGAACTTTAATATCTATAAGGTTTCACAACCAACTGGTTACTCCTTGAAGTTCCTTCAATGCCTTGTTACTGTGGAACAGGCTCAGGCACAGGTTCTAATGAATTGGGAATTATTTTATTCTATTCCCCTTGTCATGTTTCCTGGGATGGTTGAACCTGTTCCATCACCTGTTCCTTCCTCCAGTGTTTCTTCAATTTGGACTGAGTTTCTGACCAGCCCAATTTCTTCATCCTCTCGTTCCTGTCTCTCAGAAAGAATGTTAGTTTCATCAAAGTACATGCACACTTTCTTCAACACACATAGTTATTTTGTTATAAACTTTATAAGCCTTACTATGTGAATAATATACCAAGAATACTCCCTCATCACTTCGAGATCAAACTTACCTAGGGAGTCTTTACCATTGTTGTGCATAAAGCACTTATAACCAAAAGTGCTAAGTTGGGATATATTTTTCTTTCTCCCTTTAAGTAACTCATAGGGAGTCTTCTCTACGAGTGGTCTAGTCATGCACCTATTTATGATATAGCATGCAATATTTATAACTTCTGCCCAGAAGCTATGGGGTAGTTTATTAGAAAGAAGCATAGTCCTAGCCATATATTCAAGTGTCCTATTCTTTCTTTAAACCACTCCATTTTGTTGTGGAGTTCTAGGGGCAGAAAAGTTGTGATCTATGCCATGCTCATCGCAAAAATCAGCAAATTTAGCATTTTCAAATTCAGTGCCATGATCAGACCTAATTGATGCAAGTTGATTTCCTAATTGTTTTTGAATTTTTCTAACAAAAGAAGTAAACATGTCAAATTCCTCATCTTTAGATGTTAGAAACAATGTCCAAGTAAATCTAGAATAGTCATCAACAAGCACTATCACATATCTCTTACCACCTCTGCTTAAGGTTCTCATAGGACCGCAAAGATCCATATGGACCTGTTCCATCGTTCTGGTGGTACTTACCACTTTCTTGCTTTTGAAAGAGGATATTACCTGCTTCCTCCTTGCACAAGCCTCACAAACTTTGTCTTCCTTTAACTTAATGTTAGGAAGACCTATCACTAAGTCCTTGGAGACTAGTTTGTTGAGTTGACTCAGACTTGCATGTCCAAGTCTCTTATGCCAAAGGAGGGGATCACTGTCCATCACACTTAAGCATGTTAATTCATTTTCTGAAAGTGTGGACAGATCTATGATGTATATATTGTTCACTCTTTTTCCCTGCAAAACAATCTTGTCTGTGATAAGATTTATTACAAAACATTTTGTAGAGGTGAATGCTACAAAGTTAGCTCTATCACAAAGTTGTGACACACTGATTAGGCTATATTTCAAGCCATCTATCAGGTAGACAATCTCAATGGAACGTGTGTCATCCATACCTACCTTACCAACCCCAATGATTTCACCTTTCTTTCCATTTCCAAAGGAGACATTTCCTCCTTTGAGGTCCTCAAGTGAAAGGAACTGGTCCTTGTTGCTAGTCATGTGTTTTGAGCAGCCACTGTCCATGTACCATATTTGGCTACTTCTTTTCACTTGAACCTACAAAAGAAATCAGGGGTTAGTCTTAGGAACCCAAACTAGTTTGGGTCCCTTTCTATAAGAAAAAGGATGAATTAAATTTCTTTTAGCCCAATTTGGTAACCAATTCTTCCCTCGAACAAAACTTTTATTCTTTTGACTGGCCTGCTCTTTTGCATTACATTCACTTTTTTAGTGACCAGTCTTACCATAGTGGGTACATATTTTGTTCTCAGGAAAGGTGAGGTACTTGCTTTTAGGATCCCATATAGGCAGCTGATTTCCAAAGCCAAGTCCTCTCCTATTGCTACTATGATGTTCATGTAGCCATGTCAAGGCATCGAAGGATCTGTTCTATTTACAAGTTCTGTCTAGTTCATGCTTGACCTTACCAAGTTCCTCTTTCAACACTCTTATATGTTCATCCTTCCTATACAACTCATCTTTTAGTTTACCTACATTTTCTTCTAAGGTGAGTTGAGAGTTGTCAGCTATCTTCTTACTGGTTCCTATTTTCAGTTTTAGATTTTCAGATTTTAACTCTAGGACATTTGTCTCAAGTGGTTAACCTGGTTCTTTAGAGCAGTGTTTTCACTCACGGCCTCACTGACTCTGATTTCCAGGTTTTTACACTTTGCTTTTAAAATTACACACTCCTTAGACAAATGTTCCTTTTCCTTATTAATTACTTCAGATTCATCAATAAAGTCTAGCAATAATTCAGAGAGTTTTTCTTTGGACAAGAACTTAATCTTGTCTTTGAGACGAAATATACTTACCTCAGATTCCTTATGATATTCCTCGTCTGATTCACCAATTGCCATAAGTGCTTGTTCATCTCCATCTTCATCATCTGACTCCTCATCTGACTTTCTCCTCAAGCAGCGACCATAGCCTTTGTTGATACTTTGTTCTTCTTGGGATGCACTTGTTCCTTCTTCCGGTTCCTTCATTCAGACCTTTCCTTTTTCCATTCAACTTCCCACAGAGGGTAGCTCTTGATGTGATGATCAGGCTTCCTACATTTGTAGCAACCCTCATTAGTCGATTTTTCCGGTACCCTTGTATTGTTGTAGTTTCCACATCTTGAGGAGCCCTTTCCTCTCATAAGATATTTCTTGAAATCCTTGGTGATCATAGCCATTTCATCTTCTTCCAGATCTGCTCCTTCAGTGATTCTCAGTGCCAGAATCCTTTCCTTCTTGGGAACATCCATCTTCATTGTCTTCCTTCTAAGTTCATAGGTAGTAAGATTTCCAATTAGCTCATCCAGTTTGAGAGTTCCAATGTTCTTGGATTCTTGAATTGCAGTGATCTTGCTCTCCCAAGAGACTGGAAGAACCCTCGTCAAAATCTTCTCAACCTTGTCTTCCTCAAGAAGAGTCCGTCCAAGAGATTTCATTTCATTAGTCAATGTAGTGAACCTAGTGTACATCTCTTGAATGGTCTCTACTTCCTTCATAGAGAAATTCCCATATTGAGAATATAGTAGAGTACCTATGGATCTCTTCACTTGAGTAGTTCCTTCATGAGCCACTTGCAAAGTGTCCCAAATTTCCTTGGCAGTGGTACAACTTTGAATTCTGTTGTACTCATCTGGACCAAGTCCACACACAAGCCACTTCTTGGCCTTAGCATTTTTCTCTCTCTTTCTCAAATCCTCAGCAGTGCAGTCAGCTCTTGTCTTTGGCACATCTACTCCTTCAACATTTGTCTTCATAGTGGCCAAAGGACCATCAATAACAATATCCCATAGTTCGTAGTCTTCTCCAATTATATGGTCTCTCATCTTGTTCTTCCACCAAGAGTAGTACTGGCCATTGAAGAGTGGAGGCCTAGCAGTTGATTATCCTTCCCAGTTCCCAGGTGGTGCACTCATCTTGATCTTTTCCTAAGGTGTTAGCCTCTTCAAGGATAACCTGCTCTGATACCAATTGATGTTCTAAACGTCAATACCACACAAGAGGGGGGTGATTTGTGTGGTGTCTGATTTTTCGCGTGCACTAGTTATAGAAGGACCAGGTTCTTCTATGTGCTCCAACCTCTACTGTTTGCGGAATAATAAATACAGAAAATAAAGAACACAGAGATTTTTACGTGGAAAACACCTGGCTCAAAAGGTGAAAAACCACGACCTACTTCCCTGTAGAATTTTCCCAAACTCTTTACTAAATCAATGAGCCAAACAACAACAAAAACTCTTTTTGTAAACCTAGGATTACCTCTAATCCCTTTGTGGCAAACTAGCCTCTAGCTATTTGCGACAAACTCCAAGTTAGCTGCAACTTGAAACACACAGTACCTATTACAACACTTCTAGATAAAGCTGAAAGGTACAAGTTGAAATCACCTACTACAAGTAAACTAGACGAAAAGACAACAGTTGGAACTGGTTCTTCTAGCTGGTCCAAGTAGCTTTAGAGTCGCACACTTAAATTTTCACGACCCGAAATCCCACCTTCAGGCCGATGGCGCCTAACGTTGCACCTGCTAGGCAAGCCAACGTGTTAACTGAATTGATTTATTAACAAGTGAAAATAACAAACACTGACTAGATAATAGAGATAAAGTGCGGAAGCATTAACATAAATCTAAATGACAATAGCTAATAACGAAGAAATCCCTTTAAGTACAAAACCCAGAAGTGGAGTCACAACCTCATGAACCAGTCTAAGATTTGACTAAAAACAACATTTTGAAAATAAAATGATGTATCTGTCTGGAAAACACATAAATGACAAAATGAAAGATAGATAGGGACGCCGAGATCGACGAACGCCATGCGGAACTACCTCGGTGTCGTCTGGCATGGACTAAAGGACACTCCCACTAACGAGGTCCACTGGGTCCGGCTGCGTAATCTGCACAACATAAAAAAGTGCAGGTGTAGCATCAGTACAACCAACCCCATGTACTGAGTAAGCAGAAGTAGTGACGAGGCTAGGACACGACGACTAATTGTACCTGTGTAGTTCAATAGTATAGTAGAAAATAAACAAGAATACAGTACGGGGAAGAACATGCTTGGGATGAGAGGGACAACATTTGCTAAAACAGTAGAATCAAGTATTAACGGAGATGCAGAAGTAAGGCAGGAAATATCATCCCGAACAAGTAAAATAGACAGGAGAAAACACGGCATGACTCCTCGTGTATAACCTCAAAATCACACAGCACGGAATGTCCCCTCGCGCATAAACAATAATGACTCGGCACGGAATGTCCCCTCGTGCATCAATAATAATCAATCGGCACGGAATGTCCCCTCACGCATAAATAACAATCAATCGGCACGGAATGTCCCCTCGCGCATAAATAATAATCAACCGGCATAGTATGTTCCCTCGTGCATAAATATAATCAATCGGCACGGTATGTCCCCTCGTGCATAAATATAATCAATAGGCACGGAATGTTCCCTCGTGCATAAATAATAATCATCGGCATAGAATGTTCCTTCGTGCATAAATAAGAATCATCGGCACAAAATTTTCCTTCGTGCATAAATAATAATCACTCGGCACGGAATGTTCCCTCGTGCATGAGGAGTGTAAAAGCAACAATTGATATGAAAGCTTAACAATACGACATTTCAAATGTACAAAAATAATAAACAAAATTCTACTGTCCCGGCAAGGGACTCAGCTATAACCAATGTCACTCAGTAGTATAATGTCAACAGTAAAATCCTCATCCGAACACATAATCAATAAATTTCTACATCATGAAGTAACCTCAAGGTACCACTTCCAAGGTTCCCAATAATTCACAACATAGAGAATATCAAAGAACATTAAATAATNTAACATCAATAATAATTCAATAACTCAATCCCAAAGCCTAATTATACATTTCCCATAATTCTTCTAAAAATACCAAAATTCGACCCCGGGCCCGCTTGGTCCAAACTCGAGGTTCGGACCAAAACCCGATAACCCATTCCCCCATGAACCCGAGTATATAATTTATTTTGAAATCCGACCCCAAAATGAGGATGAATTCCCAAAATTTCCAAAAGCCCTAACTCTATCCAAAACCCTCAATTTCTACCTTTGATTTCATGTTTTTAGGCCTAGAATCTAATGATTGATGAAGGAAAATGGAAGAAACAAGAGTTAAGATTACTTACCTAAGTGGTTATGGAGGAAGAGCAACTTGGAAATCGGCTATGGGGTTTGGAGAAGAAGGAGATGGTGAAAAATATGAAAATCCCGTAATGGGTATTCTGTTTTTGAGCATTTAAATAACTGGGCGAAATTGGCTATCGCGATCGCGACATGTGCCCTGCGATCGCGGAGGGTACTAGCCTTAGACTTACGCGATCGCGAAGTGAAGGCTGCGATCGCAGAGAAACCGGACGTGGACCCACACGATCGCGGACCAATTGGTGCGACCGCAGAAGGGAAAATACCCAGCCCTCTCCCCAGCTCTCCTATACTCTACGCGATCGCGGAAAAAGCCTATGCGATCGCATAGAGTCATAGGAACCCCCCCACACTACACTACGCGATCGCGGGGCAACCTATGCGATCGCATAGTGTAAAAACCTCAAACACCAGAAACAGTTCCAAAAACCAGAATTTTCACCCATTTTGCACCCCGACACCTACCCGAAAATCACCCGAGCCCTCGGGATCAAAACCAAAAATGCGCACGACTTCAAAATCATCCTACCAACTTATTCGAGTAATATGACCACCAAAATAACATAAAAAATTAAACTCCAAAGTCTATAGAATTTTCTCAAACTTTATAAACTTCTAAATTCTCCAATTTGATCCGAAACACGTCAAACCAAGTCCGTTTCTTTCCAAATTTTATATATAACTCACATAACACATATTGAACTTGTTCCGGGCTTCGGAACCATAATACGGGCTCGGCAACAAAGATTTCACATCAAAGTTCATTTTCAAAAGTCTTTATTATTTTCAGAAAATAATTTTCTTTGAAAATTCATTTCTCGGACTTGGGACCTCGGAATTCGATTCCGGGCATACGCCCAGATCCCATATTTTCCTATGGACCCTCCGGGACCGTCAAATCACGGGTCCTTGTCCGTTTACCAAAAACATTGACCAAAGTTGACTTTATTCCATTAATTATCATAAATTCAACTGTTTAACACTGTTCCACATAGAGGCTTCCTGGCTACGCGCCCAAGCCGAGCACGCACATCGAGGAGAGATTAACGGAGGCTTTCGGGGCCTCGAAACACAGTTTTTGCTAAATTTACACAAGATAACCTTTTGGGTCATCACAATCTCCACCTCTAAAACAACCGTTCGTCCTCGAACGGACATAGAAAGTACCTGAATCGGGGAAAAGGTGGGGATATCGGCTCTGCATATCGGACTCGGACTCCCAAGTAGCTCCCTCAATAGGCTGACCTCTCCACTGAACACGAACCGAAGGATAACTCTTCGATCTCAACTGTCGCACCTGCCGGTCTAATATGGCTACTAGCTCCACCTCATAAGACAAATCCTTGTCCAACTGAAACCACTGAATTCAAGTACATGAGATGGATCCGCAATATACCTTCGGAGCATAGATACGTGAAATACCGGATGCACGGCTGACAAACTAGGTGGCAAGGCAAGTCTGTAGTCCACCTCTCCTACCTTATCCAGAATCTCAAATGGACCAATGTACCTAGGGCACAACTTGCCCTTCTTTCCGAATCTCATCACACCCTTCATGGGCGACACCCGAAGAAATACCCGGTCGCCTATCATAAATGCCAAATCTCGAACTCTACGATCCGCATAAATCTTCTGCCCGGACTGAGCTGTACGAAGTCTATCCTGAATGATCTTCACCTTGTCCAAGGCATCCTGGACTAACTCAGAACTCAACAATCTAGCCTCTCCCGGCTCAAACCGTCTACCATACAACACCTCATACGGAGCCATCTGAATGCTTGACTGATAGCTGTTGTTGTAGGCAAACTCAGCTAAAGGCAAGAACTGGTCCCATGAACCGCCAAAGTCAATAACACAAGCTCGCAACATATCCTCCAAAATCTGAATAGTATGCTCGGACTATCTGTCCGTCTGAGGATGAAATGCGGTGCTCAAATCAATCTGTTTGCCCAACTCTCGCTGAAATACTCTCCATAAATGGGAGGTAAACTGAGTACCTCGGTCTGGTATAATGGATATGGGCACACCATGCAGTCTAAAAATCTCTCTCATATAGATCCTTGCCAACTTCTCTGCTGAATATGAAACTGATACTGGGATGAAGTGCGCTGACTTAGTCAGCCTATCCACAACGACCCATACTGCATCAAACATCCTCTGAGTCTGTGGGAGTCCAACTACAAAGTCCATGATGATACGCTCCCACTTCCACTCGGGAAGCTGAATCTGCTGCATCAAACCACCTGGTCTCTAGTGCTCGTACTTAACCTGCAAACAGTTCAAGCACCGAGCTACATAAGCTACAATATCCTTCTTCATCCTCCGCCACCAATAATGCTGCCGCAAGTCCTGGTACATCTTTGCGGCGCTCGGATGAATAGAATATCGGGAACTATGGGCCTCCTGAAGTATCAACTCACGAATACCATCCACATCAGGTACACAAATCTAACCCTGCATCCTCAAAACTCCCTCATCATCAACCGTAACCTGCTTGGCATCTCTGTTCTTGACTCTATCTCTAAGAACATATAAATGGCGATCATCATACTGCCTGGCCCGAATACGGTCATACAATGAAGAACGGGCTGCAGTATGGGCCAAAACACTGCCAGTCTCAGAAACCTCCAATCTCACAAATCGGTTGGCTAAAGCCTGAACATCCAAAGCAAGAGGTCTCTCTCCGACTGATAAATAGGCAAGACTACCCATACTGGATAACATCCGGCTCAAAGCATCGGCCACCATATTAGCCTTTCCCGGATGATAAAGAACGGTAATATCATAATCCTTCAGCAACTCTAACCATATCCTCTGCCTCATGTTCAACTCCTTCTGCTTGAACAGATATTGTAAGCTCTTATGATCTGTGAACACCTCACATGGCACACCATACAGATAATGCCTCCAAATCTTCAATGCATGCACAATCGCTGCTAACTCCAAGTCATGAACTGGATAGATCTTCTCATGAACCTTCAACTGACGAGAAGCATAGGCTATAACCTTGCCATCCTGCATCAACACTACACCAAGCCCAACCTGTGAAGCATCACAATACACGGTATACTGTCCTGAACCTGTGGGAAAAACTAACACAGGTGTCGTGATCAAGGCTTTATTGAGCTTCTGATAGCTCGCCTCACACTCATCAGACCACCTGAACTGAGCACTCTTCTGAGTCAACCTGGTCATCGGGGCTGCAATGGATAAAAATCCCTTCACAAACCGGCGATAATAACCTGCTAGGCCTAAGAAACTCCGGATCTCTGTAGCTGAGGTGGGTCTAGGCCAATCTCTGATTGCCGAAATCTTCTTGGGATCCACTTGAACACCCTCTGACGATACCACATGGCCTAGAAATGCAACTGAACTCAACCAAAACTCACACTTGGAAAATTTTGCATACAACTAACTATCCCTCAAAGTCTGGAGGACGACTCTAAGGTGCCGCTCATGCTCCTCTTGGCTGCAAGAGTATATCAATATATCATCAATGAATACAATCACACATGAGTCCAAATAAGGCCGGAACGCTCGGTACATCAACTCCATAAAAGCAATGGGGGCATTTGTCAGCCCATATGACATCACCAAGAACTCATAATGCCCATAACGAGTGCGAAAGGCTGTCTTAGGGACATCAGATGCCCTAATCCTCAGCTGATGGTAACCAGATCCCAAGTCAATCTTGGAAAACACTAAAGCACCCTGAAGCTGGTCGAATAAATCATCAATCCTCGGAAAAGGATACTTGTTATTAATAGTAACCCTATTCAACTGCTGGTAGTCAATACACATCCTCATCGAGCCATCTTTCTTCTTGACAAACAATACCGGGGCACCCCAAGGGGAAACACAGGCCTAATGAAGCCTTTATCCAGCAAAGCCTGCAACTGATCCTTTAACTCCTTCAACTCTGGCGGGGCCATACGATACGACGGAGTAGAAATAGGCTGGGTACCCTGAGCTAACTCAATACAAAAATCTATATCCCTGTCGGGTGGCATATCCGGCAGGTCAGCAGGGAATACCTCTGGAAACTCACAAACCACGGGCACAGACTCCAGGGAAGGAACCTCGGCACTAGAATCACGAACATAGGCCAGATAGGCCAAACAACCCTGCTCGACCATGAGCCGAGCCTTCATATAAGAAATAACTCTACTAGAAGAATGACTAGGAGTCCCCCTCCACTCCAAACGAGGCACTCCTGGCAAGGCCAAGGTCACTGTCTTGGCATGACAGTCCAGAATAGCATAATAGGGGGATAACCAATCCATCCCCAATATAACATAAAAGTCAACCATATCAAGGAGCAAAAGATCAAGCTGAGTCTCCAGACCACGAATAGCTACTAAACAAGCACGGTAGACTCGATCTACCACTATAGAATCACCCACCGGTTTAGACACATGCACAACAGTACTCAAGGAATCACGGGGCATACTCAAATAAGGGGCAAAATATGAAGACACATAGGATAATGTAGAACCCGAATCAAATAACACCGAAGCCTCTCGGCTGCAAACTGAAACCGTACCTATAATAACTCCATCAGAAGCCTCAGCGTCAGGCCTGGCAGGAAAAGCATAGCATCGGGGCTGAGCCCCTCAAACCTGATCATCTCTGGGTCGACCTACTGTGGCCTGACCTCAACCTCTCGTGGCATGTCCTCCACCTCCATGAGTCTGACCTCTACCTCTAGCAGCCCGACCGCCACCCCTAGCTGGCTGAGGAGGTGGGGGTGCACCTGATGCGGGAACCATGGCACGGGAACCATGATACTGAGACCCACTAGAACCTCGGGGGAAAAACCTGGAAATATGCCCCAAACCACCGCAATAATAACAAGGCCTCTGCTGATGTGGCTGCTGACTCTAGAACTGGCCCTGTCGACCCTGATAACCACCTTGGAAACTTTGAAGCGACGGTGCACTGATAGGTGCTGGTGGCNAGAGTGATGAACCTGGTCTCGTACTAAGTGACAGACATAGATCCCTGCTGGAGGCGCTCAAACTGCCTCCAAAGATCCTCCCTCTGAGTAACTGGAAGGAACTTCCCCACGAATAACTCGGAGAACTGAGCCCAAGTCAATGGTGCAGACCCAGCTGGCCTGGTCAAGCAATAGTCTCTCCACCAAGTCTTGGCGAAACCTGAAAGACAAAAAGTAGCAAAATCAAATCCATTGGACTCTACTATGCCCATGTTCCAAAGAACCTCATGATAGCTGTCCAAATAATCCTGGGGATCCTCTGATGGTGCACCAGTAAATGTAGTAGTGAATAACTTGGTGAATCTATCCAATCTCCATAAAGCTTCTGCTGACATAGCTGCTCCCTCAACTGCCGGGGCCACAATGCTTGCTGAGCTACTCCGGCCGTCTGAGGTGTCGGAGTCTGGAACTGAGGAGCTAGCTGCTCTGGCGTGCGAGTAGCAGGAGTCTGGGTCCCTCCTTCAGCCTGAGAGACGGTTGGTGCAGTAGGAAGAAGACCGGCCCGAGCCACACTCTCCATGAGTCCCACTAAGCGGACTAGAGCATCCTGAAGCACCAGGGTGGCAATGAACCCCTCTGGGACCTGAGCTGGTCCAATTGGAACTGTATGAGTAGGAACCTCACCGTCAAAGTCTACCTGTGGGTCCTCTACTAGGGATGCTGCTCTCTGCTGAGCCCTTACCCTGACTCGGCCTCTAATACGGCCTCGATCTCGGCCTCGGCCCCTCGTAGGAGCTGCAACAGGAAAATCGGGCTGCTGATCAGTAGATGAGGAAGCACGCGTTCTCGCCATCTGCGAGAGAATAGAATCAAAAGTCAACTAGCATTTAGAATTCAAATCGCACGACAGAAAAGAATAAAAGTGAAGTTATTTCTAACTTTGTAGCCTCTGGGAGATAAGTACAGACGTCTCCGTACCGATCCCTCAGACTCTACCAAGTTTGTCTGTGAGTTGTGAGACCTAAGCAACCTAGAGCTTTGATACCAACTTGTCACGACCCGAAATCCCACCTTCAGGTCGTGATGGCGCCTAACGTTGCACCCGCTAGGCAAGCCAACGTGTTAACTGAATTGATTTATTAACAAGTGAAAATAACAAACACTGACTAGATAATAGAGATAAAGTGCGGAAGCATTAACATAAATCTAAATGAAAATAGCTAATAACGAAGAAATCCCTTTAAGTACAAAACCCAGAAGTGGAGTCACAACCTCACGAACCAGTCTTAGATTTGACTATAAACAACAGTTTGAAAATAAAATGATGTATCTGTCTGGGAAACACATAAATGACAGAATGAAAGATAGACAGGGATGCCGAGATCCACGAACGCCATGCGGAACTACCTCGGTGTCATCTGGACTGAAGGACACTCCCATTAGCAAGGTCCACTGGGTCCGGCTGCATAATCTACTCAACATAAAGAAGTGCAGGTGTAGCATCAGTACAACCGACCCCATGTACTGAGTAAGTGACGGGCCTAACCTCGGCGAAGTAGTGACGAGGCTAGGACACGACGACTAATTGTACCTGTGCAGTTCAATAGTATAGCAGAAAATAAACAAGAATACAGTATGGGGAAGAACATGCTTGGGATGAGAGGGGAAACACTTGCTAAAACAGTAGAATCAAGTACTAACGGAGATGTAGAAGTAAAACATGAAATATCAGCCCGAACAAGTAAAATAGACAGGAGAAAACACGGCATGAACCCTCGTGTATAACCTCAAAATCACACGGCACAGAATGTCCCCTCGCGCATAAACAATAACGACTCAGCACAGAATGTCCCCTCGTGCATCAATAATAATCAATCGGCACGGAATGTCCCCTCACACATAAATAATAATCAATCGGCACATAATGTCCCCTCGTGCATAAATAATAATCAATTGGCATGGTATGTTCCCTCGTGCATAAATATAATCAATCGGCACGGTATGTTCCCTCGTGCATAAATATAATCAATCGGCACGGAATGTTCCCTCGTGCATAAATAATAATCATCGACACAGAATGTTCCTTCGTGCATAAATAATAATCATTGGCACGAATTGTTCCTTCGTGCATAAATAATAATCACTCGGCACGGAATGTTCCCTCATGCATGAGGAGTGTAAAATCAACAATTGATATGAAAGCTTAACAATACGACATTTCAAATGTACAAAAATAATAAACAAAATTCTACTGTCCCGGCAAGGGACTCAACTATAACCAATGTCACTCAGTAGTATAATGTCAACAGTAAAATCCTCGTCCGAATACATAATCAATAAATTTCTACATCATGAAGTAACCTCAAGGTACCACTTCCAAGGTTCCCAATAATTCACAGCACAGAGAATATCAAAGAACATTAAATAACTCATCAAAATTCGACTCACGGGCATGCTTGACCACAACATATAGGTACCCGTCACCTCACCTATACGTTGGACATGAATTACACATAGCAAATAAGACTCTATACCTAATCCCTCAAGCTAAGGTTAGGCCAAACACTTACCTCGACTCCAAGAATGCAAGTCAAGCCTCAATCACGGCCTTTCCTCTTAAATCCGACTCCGAAACGATAATATCTAGACATAATTGACTTAATAACATCAATAATAATTCAATAACTCAATCCCAAAGCCTAATTATACATTTCCCATAATTCTTCTAAAAATACCAAAATTCGACCCCGGGTCCGCTTGGTCCAAACTCGAGGTTCGGACAAAAACCCGATAACCCATTCCCCCATGAACCCGAATATACAATTTGTTTTGAAATCCGACCCCAAAATGAGGATGAATTCCCAAAATTTCCAAAAGTCCTAACTCTATCCAAAACCCCCAATTTCTACCTTTGATTTCATGTTTTTAGGCCTAGAATCTAACGATTAATGAAGGAAAATGGAAGAAACAAGAGTTAAGATTACTTACCTAAGTGGTTATGGAGGAAGAGCAACTTGGAAATCGGCTATGGGGTTTGGAGAAGAAGGAGATGGTGAAAAATATGAAAATCCCATAATGGGTATTCTGTTTTTGAGCATTTAAATAACTGCGCGAAATTGGCTATCGCAATCACGACATGTGCCCTGCGATCGCGGAGGGTACTGGCCTTAGACTTACGTGATCGCGAAGTGAAGGCTGCGATCGCAGAGAAACCGGACGTGGACCCATGCGATCGCGGACCAATTGGTGCGACCGCAGAAGGGAAAATACCCAGCCCTCTCCCCAGCTCTCCTATACTCTACGCGATCGCGGAAAATGCCTATGCGATTGCATAGAGTCACAGGAATCCCCCCCTCCCCCCACACTACACTACGTGATTGCGGGGCAACCTATGCGATCGATAGTGTAAGAACCTCAGACACCAGAAACAGTCCCAAAAACCAGATTTTTCACCCTTTTTGCACCCTGACACCTACCCGAAACTCACCTGAGCCCTCGGGGCTCAAAATAAAAAATACGCACGACTTCAAAATCATCCTATGAACTTATTCGAGTGATATAACTACCATAATAACATAAAAAATAATGAATTAAACTCCAAAATCTATAGAATTTTCTCAAACTTCATAAACTTCAAAATTCTCCAATTTTATCCGAAACACGTCAAACCAAGTCTGTTTCTTTCCAAATTTTACAGATAACTCACATAACACATATTGAACCTGTTCCGGGCTCCGGAACCATAGTACGGGCTCGGTAACACAGATTTCACATCGAAGTTCATTTTCAAAAGTCTTTATTATTTTCAGAAAATAATTTTCTTTGAAAATTCATTTCTCGGACTTGGGACCTCGGAATTTGATTCCGGGCGTACGCCCAGCTCCCATATTTTCCTACGGACACTCCGGGACCGTCAAATCATGGATCCGTGCCCGTTTACCAAAAATATTGACCAAAGTCAACTTTATTCCATTAACTATCATAAATTCAACTGTTTAACACATTTCCACATAGAGGCTTCCCGGCTACGCGCCCGAGCTGTGCACGCACATCGAGGTGAGATTAACGGAGGCTTTCGGAGCCTCGGAACACAGTTTTTGCTAAATTTATACAAGATCACCTTTTGGGTCATCACATAAATCTCACACGAACTGCTTGCAAAATTTGCCTTGCTAATTTTGCTCTTTATTCTTGCTTAACTTCTGATTTTATGCGTCCCTGTACAATAAGAACAATCTGCAATATATAGGATAGTGGACGAGAGATTTACTAGAGTTCTAATGCTACTCTTCCTTGGTGGAAGAGTTCTAGTTAGTCTCAACTCCTCGAATCCTTCCTTATTTTTGATTATGTTCTTACTGAATAAGGAGTCCTTCTCCTTATCATCTTGCAATATTTTCGATCAGGAGATATCTCTTTATTTTCCATATTTTGTTTATCTCCTGCATGTGCATCTTACGTGCGCTAACTCTGCATGTGTCTATGTCTCCAATGATAGACCTGATTCATCTTTTAGTTCCTTTGTCAATCTTCAAAACCATTCAATTTCTTGGGCCAACAAGGTGTCATGCGGAAGCTAACAAAGCAAATCTTGAACGACGATAAATGAGATAATAAAAGAGAAATATACCAAAGGGACACAAATATTTAATGCGAGTCACTCAATTTGACTTACATCCACTGATGGAGATGAGCAATCCACGATATAAAAGAGAGTATAAAATACCTCACAAAGAGGCAAACACAAGTAACACACATTACATTTATCCCGAAAAGTTCTCTCCCTAAATAAAACTCTCAAACCCATTATGGATATATTAAAGATGCTACTAAATGAGAAGGAAAGATCCTCAGTTCATAGAAGTGCAAAGCCTTTTCCTCCAAGAAAAAGGTCTAGCCAAATACGAGAGATTTATAATTTCTTTCTAGGAAAAGAAAAACCCAATTATGGTAAACATGTTGCCCTTTTCTTCAAGAAATAGGAAAATCAAATATGGTAAGAAAATCAGGACAAACACCTAACAATTCTTCCCCTTGTTCTAAATTTTCTGATACAATAAATTTGATCCACCTTTTTCACATAGCCTTCAACATATCACATCTCCAAATCTCCATCACGAAGTTTGTCTCAACTTGAGTAGAACTCTGGTCAAATTTTGTAGACAAATATCATGATTAGCGTCAAATAGGTTGCGACTAGAACTAAACCCGTCTAGATGAACTTATCTTGGAACTGACTCTGATACCACTTGTTAGGATAAAAAAAATCAAGTGTCATGGGAAAGCTAACAAAGTAATTCTTGAACTATGATAAATTAAACCAAAAAAGAGAAATATACCAAAGGAAACACAAATATTTAACGTGGTTCGACACTTTGACCTGCATTCACAATTGGAGATGAGCAATTCACTATATAAAAGAGAGTACAACATATCGAGAGAACAATCTCACAAAGGGGAAAACACAAGTGATACACTAACACTTGTCCCAAAAAGTTATCCCCCTAAACAAGACTCTCAAAACCTTATGACTACATTGTGGATGCTAGTAAATAAGAAGGAATGATTCTCAATTTATAGAAGTACAAAGCCTTTTCTTCCGAGAAAAGGACTAGCCAAATATGAGAGATCTATAATTTCCTTCTAAGAAAATAAACACCCAACTATGGTAAACATGTTGCCCTTTCATTCAAGAGATAGAAAAACCAAATATGGTAAAAAATCAGGACAAACACCTAGTCACAACCTATTTGACTGTAATAATGATTTTTGTCTTAGAAATTTAACGGGAGTGCTACTCACGTTGAGATAAACTTTGTGGAGGAGATTCAGAGATACGACTTACTGAAGATTATGTGAAGAAGGTGGATCAAGTTTATCTTGTTAGAAAATTCAGGCAAATGGGGAGAATTGTCAGGTGTTTGTCCTGACTTTCTTACTATATTTAATTTTCTTTCTTTTGAAGGAAAGGGATAGATATTTACCATATTTGGAATTTTCTTTTCCTATAAGGAAGTTACAAAACTCACATATTTGATTAGTCCCTATTCTTTGAGGAAAATGTTTGGACTTCTATAAATTGAGGATCTGTCCTTTCATTCAGCAGCATCCATAATATAGTCATAAGGGGTTTGAAGGTCTTGTTTAGGGGGAGAATTTTTCGGGACAGGTGTTAGTGTGTCACTTGTAATTTGCCTCTTTATCAGGTTGTTCTCTCGATATTTTGTACTCTCTTTTATTTAGTGAATTTCTCATCTACATCTGTGGACTTAGGTCTGTATGGGTTAAAATCAGACTGAGGAAATTCGAAATATGGAGACGATTATTATGAGTGATTTGCAAATCAAAGGGTTTAGTTTGGCCGAGGTCGACCAGTGATCAACAGAACGAGCCGCTGAGTGGTCCATCATGGCCGAGGACGAGCAACATAGATATAAGTAACATCTAGTATTGTATTGGGATCTACAGAGGGAATATATTATTGAATATTCTCTATGTTTGTACTTTTTAGGGTTATTTGGGAATATCCCCTATAAATAGTATGAAAGATAAGGCAAAAGGTGTGTAATGTTATATATGATAAGAACTCTCTCGAAAAGTAAGCTCTTTAGATAAATACAAAGAACAACTTTTTGAAGAAATTCGACCTTTTTTTATTATCTATTGTCATTTCCACCAGATCCGAGAAAGTATCCGATATTCTCTTATATTCTTGTCATTCATCATTGTCAGAGGAAGGAATCATTCATCTCATTCAATATTGGGTGAATCTTCCTCCTTATTTACATTTAGCGTCATTTATTGTTGTTAATACTTAACACATTTTTGCATATCATTACATTTGACACATTTATTGTTGGAGCACTAAATCTGTCTCTCTACTGTTCACTTCCTTCATATCATTAATTTAGGATCTATAGTTATTAACTTTAACTAGGATTAACCCCCTTTAATAAATGATTAATTAGTTTAACCAAATCATCTTTTTGGTCAAACAAGGTCAATTGATCGAACCACGTTAAATGTTTGTGTCTCTTTTGATATATTTCTCTTTTGTTATCTGATTTATTATCGTTCAAAATTTACTTTGTTAGCTTGCTCATTACACCTGATTATTTCGATTCTAACAGGTCTGCCCTACTTTCTTTAGAATCAGTAAGGTAAAGCCTTGCCTTCTTTATTTATACTTTTTCTTTTGAGATATCTATAAATAAATAAGTAGAAGTATGTGTCAAAATAGCAGAATTAGAGTATCGAGAACGAATACAGTCGAATTCAATAGCTTTAATTTAAATCTTAAAAATCTATTATATAAATAAATTATTAATTTAAAATTCAATAACTTAAAATATTAAAATCTCGAATTCATAAACTTTATATCCTAGCTTCTCCTATGCGTCAAATCCCCTACTGCTGTGGAAGATGAGAGTCCGCACGGAGTCGATTTAAGAAAATGGACGTGGATGATTGAAAATGGGATCATGCAAATTCAATAAAACATGAACTTCATCAATGTTCGAGCCCACATGCCTAGTAGCTAGTGTCTACCCACACGTGCACACAAGTAGAAAAAGCAAAGCCTTGCTAGGAAAGTAATTGCTTACCCAAACCCCCCTTTAGGAAACCCCAACCCCTTCAAACATTAACATAATAAAATCACAATCCTCTGTCTCACTTCACCCACTCTTTCTTCAATCTTCACAAAGCTTTCAATATTTTCCAAATTCCCCCCCAATATTCCACCAAAACTACTAATCCACTCCACTCCACTCCAAGATTTAGCTCTCTGAATATCTGTTGTTAGAGATTTTATCATCCACCAACTTCATAGACATGGAAATCCAGTGTTTGAGCCACAAGAACGTACCAAAAACAAGAATCCCACCAAAAAGAGGTAAGATTAAACTCCGAATTTTCAAGAAACTATTGAATTTGGAAAAGAGAAATAGAAGAAATGGAGGTTGCTTTGGTCCAATACCCATCACTCCACTTGAAGGATAGTACCCTAAAATGTCAGTTCTCAGCTGACAAAACAGAGATTTATGGAGTTTGGCTTTTTTCTTAGTAGTATGATTTCAGTTGGTTGTCTTTTTCTTGAAATGGTTATTTTTTTTGTTTGTTAAACATGGCGTGCAGTGTGTCTCATCAATATTGTTGTATTAGGAGATTCTTTTTAGTTCCTTTTGGTAGCATTAAATCAATAATCTTTATCTCTTGTTTTCTTTTACTTTTTTTTAACTCCCTCCTTTTTATCTTTTTGATTTGATTAAGCACAAGTTAAAATTTTGAAATGCGTCGGTGTTAGTGCATTTTAATATTAAAGTGTATTATTTCTTATGAGGTAGTGATTATAAATTGATAAGATAGTAGTGTTAGTTTTGTGTAACTTATTAAACCACTAATGTCATAATTTAATTCATTAAAGATTAAATTCTGTAACCAATAATTATGTTGTACAATTTTATTATCCTACTACCTTATTAGTATTTATTTTACGGAAGAGATTCTACACCTATAAATAATAGTGTTTCTTCCTTGTGTTGTAGAAGAGAAAATGTTGAAGTATGCATGAAAAATGTGGTTGATATAGTGAAAAAGAGAGTTGAGAAAGGGAGAACATCTAGGTCTCCAATTTATTCTCTACAAAAGAGAATATTATGTTAGCGCTTCTGTGTTAAAACTCAGAAAATCAGAAGAACTGTTAGAAGAAACAGAAAATATATATAAACGATAAGTAATATTCCGAGTCCACAATTTCCTTGTGTGTCCTTAAGGAATTTTAACCCCCTCACAAGTTGCCAAGGTAATGGATTAAATCCTCCCAGGATGAAACGGAATAACCTTCCTGCAACAGTGGCAATACCAACTGCAGGATACCAACAAACTCAAAGAACGGAGCAAGATCACACTTACGAATTTGAGAGAGAGAGAGACTGCGAAGTAGAATGCAGTATTCAGAATGGAATTCGTGATTTTCAGTATTTGGAAAATTAAGCCATGCCTCAGAATTTATAGGCAACTATTGGAAGAGGTGTGATGTCTGTTCAGGAACAAAAGTGTCTGTTCAGGAAGGAAAACAAGCTAAGGCAGCATTTTTGGATATCAGTTAATTCCGTTAATGAACTAACTGACATTTAATTTAATTATTAAATAATTAATTAAATAAACTTTGTCCAAAACTAATCTTATCGATCGATCATTTTTCCAAATCCAAATCCAAATCCAAATCCAAAGCCAAAGCCAAAGCCAAAGCCAAAGCCAAAGCCAAAGCCGAGCCGAGCAAGCGACGACGACGGCGCGAGGATACATCCTCTTTAACTCCTTTTAAGAGCTCTAAGAAGTGAT
>MDKI01017082.1:0-40807 GCA_005239505.1 Nicotiana paniculata | reverse complement strand
CAAAACTCGGTTTCTGGCCGAACTGGGGACCCTGGCGTTTGGACCCAAAGGCCTGGATAACGCTAGGCTAGGGCTGCGTTTCAGCCCTAACGCCTGGATAACGCAGGGTAGGGCTGGCATTTCAGCCCTAACTCCTGGCTAACGCCCGGGTGTCTCCTTTCGCGTATTTTTCGACGTATTTGCATCCCTTTAGCTCTGTTTCCATCTCCACTTCACCTACACATGAAATAAACTCCATTAAGAACATAACAAGTGTAATTTTATCATTAATGCGCATAAAATTTAAGGTATATCACATGTTAAACTATGCAATTTAGTCTCGCATCAGTTACCCTAGGTAACATCTGGCTATCATAGAAATAAAGTTTTCGAAAAAATGTGCATGTATTTGATAAATATAATTATTTGAAATGTAGTAGTAGGCGATATCAAGTAATTTAGATGAACCGATGACTATGACATATTTTAGAGACATTGCGACCTCCCTACTTTATAATTTTGAGGGTCCCCCTAAAAATTCTGCCCTAGTTTAAATGCAATACTTCTGAGAATACTTTGGCTATTTCGCATATGACGAAGTTGGCTGGACTTGCTTTAGATCCTCAAAATCCTGCTCCAGTTTCTGATCATGGCAAAATGATGATGTGATTAAGATGTGACCGAACCCACAAGTCTTCCTATGTATCCCCTCTTAAATGGGAATCAGGTCAAATGTAGTTCAGTTACATCAAATGAAAAAATGTGAACAATCCTAAACATAGTATCTCTTGACTACGTCTGAGTTGATATGTTTTGGCCAAGTTTCTCCGTCTATTTCTGCAAGTGTAAGTGCTTCTCATGTTAGTACCCGATGAACCATTTAAGGGCCTTTCCAGTTGGGTAAGAACTTCCCCTTGGCTTCATCATGATGCGGGAATATTCGCTTTAGCATCAATTGCCCCGATGTGAATTTCCTTGACCTGGCCTTTCTATTGAAAGCTCTTGCCATTATGTTATTGTAGAGTTGACCGTGACATACTACATTTGTTAATACCAAATGCACGCGCAAGTATACGTGATCGAAAAGTAATAGAGGATTGTAAGTCCAGATATCGTACCCACAGGGACTTGTCTTAACTATAAACCAAATTAAACTCAATCAATTAATCTATTCAAGCGGTTTCTAAAGTATGAATATTTAACTACAACTAATCTAGAGTATTAAACTATGAAATTAAAGAAAACAAGTCTGCAATATTAGAGATGAATTCAATGAGAGAAAATATTCTAGAGTTATGGGTTAGCTAATATTCCCGTTGAGTTTTCCACCTAAATCGTCTAATTAATTTATCTAGTTTATTGGTTGACATGGTTAATATTGCTCGTAGCCTTCTCTCGAAGTAATACTCGCATATTCAAGCTAATCTAACACCTATATTCCTATGGAATTAGAAATAACAAGAATGCATTAATATTTCATGTATAGTAACCAAGCAAGGTGATTAGGTATATTCATATCTTAACCGCAAATCCGCCCCCCTCAAAGTTAAGATCTTGCTCTACTCAATCTTAGATGAAATCTAGAATTCCCTCTCCCGAGTTTAATCCATCATTAGTACATAGTATTCAATTGGTGATCAATCAATCAAATAACTAAGTGCAAGATTGAATAAATAAACCAATATGATAAAATAATAAGAACAGTTCAAACTTCAAACTTTAACGTTCTTTTAGCACCCAACAACTCTAGAACTAATAAACTATTAAAATTAAGAGAAGAGGAGAAGAACTAGTTGGAAGCCTCCTCCAAGCGTGGTGTGTGTTTCCCCACGTGAATTCTCCTTCAAAGTATGTTAGATCCCCTCTAAATTAGGTTTAGGACCCTTTTCATACGAGTTGGTACCGTGTAGGGCTGAAATAACTTGTCCCCATCGATATAGAAAAACCCCCGCAACACAGCGTCCTTGCCAGCGCAAGGCGGTGACCCTGGCACTAGAAGCAGTGACGGAACTGGCTGCCCAGTATGTCTTTTGCCTTCTTTCACTATTTTATTTCAATTGTATCTTATGTGCTTCAAATTGGGGGGACAAACACCAAAGGGTTCCACCCCGCCCCCTCTCCTTTCTTCTTCTTATTATTTTATTAAAATTTCTTTTCTTTTTGTCTCCGCGTTTATACAATTTTGCTCCAAATCTCTTCGTCTTCACACCCCTTCATTCCTACACAGTTAAAATATAACATTAAGCACAAAGTAATATAATTAATACTCAAAGATGATTAAAAGTATTAGAATGTGAGGCAACAATGAGTAAATATATGCATTTTTGGCCGAACATCAGCATTCATTCTCGTTCCATCAATGAGGGCCAGTTGTTCATAGCGGCTTTGTACCTATTCTGTGCCGCTGAGCTCAGATTCTTGTATGATTCTTAGAGAAGGAATTTCTATTTCGGCAGGAATAACCACTTCTGTATCGTAGACCAATAAGTAACGAGTTGCCCTAGGTGATGGCCGAATCGTGGTACGATATCCAAGCAAAGAAAATGGTAGCTTCTCGTGCCGTTGTTTGTAATTATCTGCCATTTTCCTCAATATCTTCTTGATGTTTTCGTTAGCGGCTTCTACAGCTCCGTTCATGTGCGGCCTATATGATGTGGGATTCTTATGCTTGATCTTGAAGGTCTGACACATAGTCTTCATAAGATCATAGTTAAGGTTGGCGGAGATGTCGGTGGTGATTCACTCTGGTACTCCGGATCGGCAAACAATGTGATCCCGAACAAAATCTGCAATGACTTTCTAAGTTACAGGCTTGTAAGATGCAGCTTCAACCTATTTTGTGAAATAGTCTATGGCCACTAGAATAAATCTATGCCCATTTTGAAGCAGCGGGTTTGATCGGAGCGATGACATCCATGCCCCAAGCGGAGAAAGGCCAGGGTGCACTTGTTGCATTGAGTTTATTGGGTGCCACTTGTATCATATCAGCATGTATCTAGCATTGGTGACACTTCTGGACATACTTGATGCAGTCTGTTTCCATGGTCATCGAGAAATACCCTGCTCTTAGTATTTTCTTGGCTAAGACAAAACCATTTACGTGCGGCCCGCAAGTTCCGTCATGTATTTCCTCGAGAAATCTAGATGCTTCCTTGGCATCAACACACCGTAGTAACCCCAGTTCAGAATTCCTTCTGTACATAATTCCTCCTCTTTGAAAGAAGTTGTTGGCTAACCTTCGGTGTATGCATTTTTTAGTATGATTTGCGTGCTCCGGGTACTCTCATTTTGCCATGTATTCTTTGATGTTGTGGAACCATGGATTTCCATCACTTTATTTTTCAACATCAGCACAATAAGTTGGCTGCTTATGAATTCCTATTGGGAAAGGATCGATGAAATTCTTGTATGGGTCTTGTATCATGGAAGATAAAGTGGCCAATGCATCTGCGAACTCATTCTGAACCCCAGGAACATGTTTGAATTCTATCTTCGTTAACCTCTTGATCAGATCTGGTACACAGTATAGATATAGCAATATTTTGGTATTCTTTGAAGCCCATTCTCCTAAAACCTGATGCACCAAAAGGCCAGAATCTCCAATCACCATCAATTCCTGAACGTTCATGTCAATGGCTAACCTAAGTCCAAAGATGCAAGCCTCATATTCTGCCACATTGTTGGTATATGGAAACCTGAGTTTCGCGAATATCGGATAGTGTTGGCCTGTTTCAGACACTAAGACAGCTCTAAAACCCACCCTTTTGAAATTTTCAGCTCCATCAAAAAACATTCTCCAACCATCGTATGCTTCGGTGATATCTTCTCCCACAAATGATACCTCTTCGTCGGGAAAATACGTTTTCATTTGTTCGTATTCTTCGTCTATAGGATTTTCTGCCAAATGATCCGCCAACGCTTGCCCTTTGACCGCCTTCTGAGTTACATAAATGATGTCGAACTCACTCAGCAATATCTTCCATTTTTCTAACTTTCCCATAGGCATGGGTTTCTAGAAGACGTATTTCAGCGGATCCATCCTTGATATGAGATATGTGGTGTAAGCACAGAAGTAGTGCCTCAACTTTTGAGCTATCCATGTCAAAGCGCAGTATGTGCGCTCCAACAAAGATTATCGTGCTTCATAGGGTGTGAATTTCTTAGTCATGATATATGGCCTGCTCCTTTCTTCCGCCTCATCGTTTTGTCCCAGAACACAACCGAAAGCCCCATCTACTACGGACAAATAAAGAAACAAAGGTCTCCCTGGTTTCGGTGGGACAAGAGCAGGTGGTTTAGATAAATACTCCTTGATTTTCTCGAAGGCTTTTTGGCATTATTAAGTCCATCTTGTTACAGCATCTTTCTTCATCATTTTGAGAATCAGATCACATATCACTGTTGATTGTGCAATGAAACGGCTGATGTAGTTGAGATGCCCTAAGAACTCATCACATCTTTATTGTTCTTTGCAGGTGTCAAATCCTGGATAACTGTGACCTTTGACGGGTCCAATTCAATCCCTCGTCAACTAACGATGATTCATATCAACTTTCTGGCGGGGACTCCGAAGTCGATCAAAGAATTTCTTTAAGTCTGCTACATGATTTGCGTATTTTTTGGATTTGATAATGATGTCATTCACGTACACCTCTATTTCCTTGTGTATCATGTTGTGGAAAATAGTTGTCATAGCTCCAGCATTCTTCAGGCCAAGCGCCATCGTTTTATAGCAGTGCATCCCCCATGGTGTGATGAAGCTGTCGTTTTGGCATCTTCTTCATCCATCCAAACCTGATGATATCCCGCGAGCAATGCACAAAAGACTGGAGTTCATGCTTAGCACAATTGTCGATCAATATGTGTAAATTGGTCAATGGGAAATCATCTTTTGGACTCGATATGTTTAAATCATGTTAATCAACACACACTCTGACCATCCCGTCTTTCTTTGGGACTGGCACGATGTTAGCCAACCAAGTCGGATACTCAACCACTCTGAGAACCCTGGATTTGATTTGCTTAGTGACTTCCTCTTTTATTTTCAAACTCATATCTGGCTTGAATATTCTGAGTTTCTATTTTACAAGTGGACACATGGGATCGGTAGCTAGCTTGTGAGCCACTATGGATGTGCTCAAACCAGTCATATCATCGAGGATCATGCAAAAATATCTTCATATTCTTTCAGGAACAGGATGTTCTTCCTTCTCTGACGGTGATAGATGAATGTTTATACGTGGTTCCTTGACTGTTTCAGAGTCTATTAAGTTAACTGTGTCAGTCTCGTCTAAATTAGACATAGGCTTGTTTTCGATGTTTTCACTTCTCTGAAAATTTCCTAAAGCATTATATCATCTTCCAGATCCTTTGAATCACTATCCTTATGTTGTGTTATCTCATTACATGTCATAGTAGTAGGTTCATTGGGATAGGTAATAATAATGATGTAGAGAGAATGTAAAGAATAATAATAAATACTAAAAATGACAATGCATTAGATTAATCTTGAAAACGTCAAACAAGTACGGCTCGATGACTCGAGAAATTGTTTCAAAACAAAATACGTTCAAAATAAAATACTGAAAATGTCTTAGATTCTCATAAAATTACTTTAAAAATAATTGATGCTAATTGCCAAGCTACCCAGGAACTCGACGGACCCACGATGGTGCAATATTCCAGTTCTTGAGAAGAGCTCCTTTCTCCACAGTCTGAATAGTAAGGTCTTCCTCCTCCTCCTATTTAACTATCGAACTACAATACATGTCTTTATCATGCAGAAATAGCTCCCTTATGCCAGCTAAAGCTTCATCTTTGTCTGACCCCCATACCATGTCAGCTTTATGAAATGTCTGGTGCAAATGTGGTATTGGTGTTCCAGCGGCTAATAAAGACCACGCCATGGCGGTGACCAATCCTGGTACTCTTTCCAAGTGTATTCATACCCAAGCCCAAAAGTTATACCATGACACTTTAGTTGTACCAGTTTGGTGATCCCTTGGAGATTCTTGTCGAGACCTTTGTTAGGATCATACCCTGTCCATAGCAATATGCTTTCTATCTTGTTGATCCACCATTTTTCTTTTTCAATTGCGTTAACGTGCTCAATGAGATGGTATGTTTCTCCACCAAGCTTCCTCTTATTCTCGATGATTGGAACAATCTGATTGGTACACATGGGATTACTCCCGTCTCCATGGATGATCACCTCCTGATTATTCCACTCAAACTTCACAGCCCGATGCAGAGTAGAAGCTACGGCCCCGAAATTATGTATCCAGGGTCGTCCCAACAATAGATTGTAGGTAGCACATATATCCAACACTTGAAACTCAACATCAACCCAGGTTGGGCCCATCTGTAGGCTGAGGTTGACTTCCCTGATAGTGGCCCTCTGAGATCCATCAAACGCCTTCACATTTATGTTTCCTGCTCGTATCTTGTGCAGGACTTTACCCAGTCTCTTCAAAGTAGACAGTGGACATATGTTGAGACTCGAACGCCTGTCTATCAGGACCCTGGTGATGAATTTGTCCTCAAATTGCACTATGATATGTAGGCCTTGTTGTGACTTAGTCCTTCCAGTGGAAGCTCGTCTTCGTGAAAAGTGATTTTGTGGCTTTCCAATACCTACCCGACCATGTTGGCCATTTCCCCACTAGTGATGTTGGTGGGTACATAAGCTTTACTCAGCACCTTTGTCAGGGCATTCCAGCGTGTCTCGGAGTTTTGCAACAATGATAAAATGGATATATGAGCACGAGTTTTGTTCACTTTTCCCCAAAGGTTGTTAGGGAAAGTCTCAATAATAGGCGGCTTAGATGCAGCTTCTTTTCTTGTTCCTCCCAAGTGCTCGGGTGTATAAACCCTACCAGCTCTAGTCATGCCTTGTGTTGCACTCGTTTCTTCCATTTTCGCTTTTCCTTTTCTTCTTACTTATGCAATATAATCCAATGGGTTAGCATCAGACTTATATGGCATAGGTTCTACCATCACGGTGAAGGGTGTGGTCACCTCGACTTCAAACGGTGCTGGTGCAGCTACCTCAACTTCGATCGGTGCATGGTTTTGTACCAAGATAGGAGTGAGAGTGACTGGAGATGTTTTAGTATCATCCCCCTCCCGAATGAGTCCAATTGACCCTTCCGGATCCCATTCTTCATCGGTCTCTATCATATTTACACCCTCACCTCTGTGATCCGGATGAGGATTATTGCGAACATTGGGTGCATCATCCATTGCCTGTATGACTTTAGTGTTAATTAATGTTTGAATCTTGTCCTTCAGAGTGTGACACTTATCAATGGTATGACCCTTCATGCCTGAGTGATAGGCACATGTCTTGTTTGGTTTAATACACTGAGAAGAGTTTTCCATAGCAACGGCGGGAATGGGAGTGACGTAACCGGCAGCCTTCAGTCTCTAGTATAGTTGGTCTATGGGTTCAGCAATCGGAGTGTATTGTCTAGGTGGTCTGCGGTCAAAATTTGGTCTTGGTTTTTGGTAATTTTGGCAGGCTGGTGGTGGTGAAAGGTAATATACGGGTTGGTGTTATAACTGTTATAGGTGGCAACAGGTTGTTGGTATCTGGGGGTGAAAGCCGGTATGTGGGTGGAGGTGTTTGGTATGTCAGAGGAGACTTCAGACCTTGGGCTACCATCACTACACCCACTTCTTTCTTCTTGGAGATACCTCCTGACTGCAAAGCTTTATTTGTGGCCTGGAGTGCTTCAAAATTTGTCACTGTTCCGCTCTTGATCCCTTCTTCTATTATTTATCCTAGCTTGATGATGTCAGAGAATTTATAGTTTTCAATAACCATCAGCCTTTCGTATGGGTATTGAGCCCTGACGAAGAACTTATTCATCTGTTCTTCTTCAAGTGCCGGCCTTACTTTCGTAGCTTTAGATCTCCACCGAGTAGAATACTCATGGAAGGTTTCCGTCGGTTTCTTCTTGAGATTTTGAATGAAGAATACGTCTAGTGAGTTGAATTGATCCATGAAATCTGACGCCATGCTGACCCAATTAACCCATTTCTTTAGGTTCTGCTGATGTACCAAGACAAAGCATCTCCAGTGAGTCTCCTCATGAATAACTTCATACGAATTCATTTATATTTTCCAACCACTACAAGTTTGTCACAGTATGTTATTAGATGCACTTTCCGGTCACCAGTTCCGTCAAACATTTTGAACTTAGGAGGTATTTTAACCCTCCGGCAGTTCTACATCTGGTTGTATGCACAAGTCCTCATAATTCAGATCCTCAATGTCCTTGCCACCTTCGACACTCTGAACTCTTCCAGTTAGCTTCTTGAGTTCTTCCGCCGTGTTCTTGATGAGCAGGTCCTTCTCGATTGATTCCGATATATATAGGTTTTGTTGTGGAGTATGGGGTAAAGTCTCCTCATATATGGGACTGCTTTGGTGGACTCCAAGAATCTGGTCATAATGGTGGTCATTGGTTGAGTTTTGGGGATTAGGAGTAGGTTGCGGTGCAATATGAAGAGCGTGGTAAATGGCAGTTTGTAGGAATTGAGTTGGATGGTGATCATGTTGTGGAGGAGTAGGTAGTGGTGGAGGGTTACGGTTCTAAGGAGGTGTGGTGTATTGATTTGGTGAGGGAGGGTTTGATGGTGGATTGGTGTTCTGTGGATTTTGGGGTAGTGCCGGGTATTGAGCGTTTGGGTTCTGTGGATTTAGATCTAGTGTGATATGCATATGATGCCAGTATGCACAAACCAACCTTGGGGAATAAGGATAAAGAAAAGAAGTAAAAACAAAAGGTAACAAAGTCAGTAAGGGATATTGAAAGAATGCTTGAAATACTGAACATGCTTTGCGAAATTATGTAATAAATTCGCGTCCTAATTTGGAGAACTCATTGTTCCCGAGGTAGGATTAAGCGACACATAGAATTTTAAAAAATTGATGCCAATAATTGTGGCATTTCACTAATGCGAAAAAGAATCAAATCCTTACTAAAACGATAAAATGATAAAGTTACTAATTTGCCTTATTACAATCGAAATCTAAACTAAGCTAGAAAGCATTAAAGAACACCATTTCCTAATCTACTTGGTCCCAAAAAGACTTTCCCCATTCTTGGCTCTTTTGACTCCATCAATCTGATTCCCCGTGTCGCGCATATCCAACAATAGGTAAGCTTTTGCTAGATGCCCTCCTTCATTGACATCCGTGTTCTGACAATCTGAAAGCCTCTTCCTCATCTTTCCCTCAAGATCCATCAACACTTGCTCCAAATATTCCAATCTCCCTGTCAATTTAGTGGCAATTTCCCTCCATTTGTTGATTGCTTCCATATCCACTTTGTGTTGTTCCAGATGCCTATCTTTAGACTCGAAGACCGTTTTACGTAAACTCCTATACTTGACTTGTGCTTCAGCACCGCCATCTATGATCTTGTTTTTCATATTAATTCCTAGCTTGACTTGTCCTGCTATATCGTTCACTAACCATGATGGGTAGAAGTACACATAGCCGACATGATACTTGTTTGGTTCAATAGTGTCCTTTTCAGTGATAACCTTCTTGTTCCACATATGATGTGCCTCGAACTTGAATGAAATAACGTCCTCTTTAAAATCTGTTTTGTACTGGACCATGTTGGAAACCCGAGGTATAACCCGTTTTCTTCCCGCTTGTCTCGTTACCCTTATCTGAGCATAAGGATAGATGCCTCTTAACCCGATCAATACCAAATGAGTAGTCTCTCTTGACCTGATGATGAAGTCACTACTAGGAAACCATTCAAACATCAAATGTACTTACTCGTCTATCAGATTGTTGAAGAAACACACCCAGCTTTCAACATTTCCTGGTTGTGCAAACCTGTCAGGGATAAATATTATTTTCATCGGGTGATGGTAAGTTATGTAATAGTTTAATGGTCATCGTATAAGTTTCTGAAAATATTATCCCCTCTCAAAAATTTTCCAATAAGTAAACTTGCAGTAACAAATTACGACTCTCGAAGTGCTCCAACACTTGATTGCATCGATCTAAAGTGCGGTACGTTTCATCCAAGATCATGAGGACGATAGTATAGTTTTTTCCCTCGATGCCTTCCATTAGGGTCCTAGCGACCATGGCTAGATGAGTGTGGATCCTTCCACCTTTCATCGTAAATATCAGCAACCCCAAGAAGCAGACAATGAACATATGAACTCGACGGTGCGTCAAACCCAAGGAAGTAATGGCAAGTTCATCATGATGAAGGCGATATGACTTGGTATGCTCATAACGCTCATAAAGGAATTCAAATGGGATGTATGTCTTCTTAATATAAATCAACTCATCCTTTTTCTTGAAACCTAGCATTAGCGAAGCCTCCTATTTCTCCTAGCAGAGGAGTCATTTCTATGTTACCAAAGCGAAAGACGACCCTTTTCTCATCCCAAAACATAGTGGAGGCCTCAATCAATGCTCTATTCGTCCGTACATTTGGCAAGGATGGTAAATTACCAAGGACCTTTCTCATGTGATTCTTGCCGCTAGGCGCGAGATTTATCCACCATTCAAGCAACAGGGGTGACATGTTTTACACCATGTCGAACCTGGGGACTTTATGCTTCATTCCCTGCAAAAAAAATAAGGTTAGCCCTCTCCCCCTCCAGATTCGACTATTTACAAACTAACGATCAACATAGTGGCATATTTTCTCCAATTAATGCACATAACATGATGGTGTCCATTGGGATTGTGGAAATCCCGTCAGACTTTGGACAAGTCTTATCTTAGCAAGCTATCACGTTAATAACGTTCTAACCCATACTAGGTTTGACGTGATGCATGTGCACTTGATATTGGAGTAAGTTTTCTATGATGCCGTAGACCGGTACTCTCAAGGGGACAATTTTAGAGGGTAAGTCACGGGACCATCGACTACACCGTTGATCGACTAGTCTACCGTAAATAAACCTTTCCGATTTAAAAGGGTAATTTTAGAAGAACATAGACACTAATTAAGCACCGCTATGTTGATAATTGGCATGAGTGGGTATGATGTGGAGCATGTTATATGCAGAGATAATAATACGTTATCAAGTACTTGCATAGTAAATATGTAAAAAGCGGTAAATATAGTATTAAGGTAAAACATGAAAGGAATAAAAGAAAGATAAGGGAAGAAGTTAGTTTGTGGAATATATGAGAATGTAATAAAGCAAGCAAGGTAGTAGGGACGGGAGAGGCATGATATAGAATTCTTTAAGAAATGAAGAGCAGCTAGAGAAAATAAGGGCGAATAGGGAAAGGGATGTTCATTTTATAACGAATTAAAGAAAATAAAGGTGTAGAAGGGAAGGGATGTGCATGTTATAATGGGTTTAAACAAGTAAAGATGAACGGAAGAGGGATGTGCATGTAATAGTAAAAATTTAACAAATAAAGATGGAAAAGGAATGTGCATTTTATAACAAAGAAAACTAATCCACATAAGCCAAATTCATTATGGTAAGAGCCTAAGTATGTTCCAAGAAGAGTCGCCATGATGTCACGCCCCATTTTCTCGCAAAAGTGGGTTTCGACATGTGACAACTCCTTAAAAGGGAGGACATGTACTAAAAGGGAAGAGTCGCCGCCTAATGCTTTTTAAAGTGCGTCAGGGCACCTATTATGAACATGACTCTTGTTTGGATAGTCAACGTCACCAAAGATCGGGTAAGGTCTCAAATTAACTCAAAGAGAAAGCGTTAGGAACTCTTCAAGGTCCACAACTGTGGGTCCCGTACAAACATAAGATTATGTGGATTACAATTAAGTTACGTAGCTGAAAGCTCTATAGGATGAAGTGAGTATGAAGATGAACATGTTGCAGACAGTTTAGTTGAAGTTTCTGCACCTGCTCCAAAGAAACCTAATGATCCGTGGCCAAAGAAACAGGGGAGGTAATACAAAGACAAGGCCTTTCACCTATAGGGCACAAGAAAAGGAATCACAAAGGTAATGGAGGTCATCCCAAAACCTCCAATACCCAAAAAAAAGGGCAACTTAAAAACCCTAATCTTTCCTAATGATTAACATCATCAATTGTAATATTAGGGGCATGATTTGGAAGGGTGTGAGTGAAAGATTATCCAAACTAATCAGAATTCATAAGACCCATATGATCATTCTCCAAGACCCTTCCTCTATTCTGATAGGTTAGAAGATTTCAGAAAGTAACTTGGATTTGATCAAGCAGTTACTAACAAATGTAGTAAGCTATGGTGTTTTTGGAGTAGCGAGTTAGACTATGATGTCACCGACAATAGCAGATAACAGATTACTTTGAAGATCAATAGTGGTGAACGTACCTACTGGATCACAATAGGGTATGCTATGAACAAAGTAGTGAACTAAAGGAGAATGGTTCATGGACCATCCTAGGAGACTGTAACTCAATTATGGATGTACCAGAGAAGAAATGATGCATACCTCATACTCTTAGTAAAAGTACTGACTTTATTACCTGCATGGATGACTGTGGAATGTCTGATATAGGCTACATAGGGAACCATTTTACATGGTGCAATGACAATAAAAAACGAAGAAAAATGAGCACTAGACCAGACAGGTTATTTATTAATGAGGATTGGGATGAGGTCTTCCAAATTAATTGAGTTCACCATCATGCTAAAATAGGGTCAGACCATAGTCTCATCACTTTCAATTTTGGAAATGAGAATACTGAAGCTATCAAATGCTTCAAGTTCCTTAATTTCTAGATAAAGAAGAGTGACTATACTTCCTTAATTGAAAGCATCTGGAATAATGAGGTACAGGGCAATGATCAATGGATCCTACAGTAGAAGCTGAAAGTTATAGCCAGTGGTCCTAGCAAATGGTCCAATGAGTCCATCAGAGATGTCTTCGCTTCAGTGAAACAAATGGAGTTGGAGATATGTAGGTTAAAGCATGAAAATGAGAATAACAAAAATTATGTTAATAAGAAAAACTTGTACAAGGCCCAAGCTGAATATACTGTCGCACCCCGTTTTCTAGCGAAAGCGGGTTTCGACATGTGAAAACTCTTTTAAGGGAGGATATTTAGTAAAAGAGAAAAATCGTCACCTAGT
Organism: Nicotiana paniculata; assembly: GCA_005239505.1. Taxonomy (NCBI): domain Eukaryota; kingdom Viridiplantae; phylum Streptophyta; class Magnoliopsida; order Solanales; family Solanaceae; genus Nicotiana; species Nicotiana paniculata. Next base: position 27,745 of record MDKI01017082.1, on the reverse strand, counting down.
GGTTTTTACGGTGCATCAGGACACCTATTATTCAAATGACTATTGTTTGTCTAGTCAACGTCACCAAAGATCGGGTAAGGGCCCAAATTACCTCAGTTAGAAGGTGTTGGGAACTCTTCAAGGTCCTAAGTGTTTTAACCTAAAGGATTAACCCATGAAAAATAAATAATACTTCGAAACTCCCTTGAGATAGGGAGTTACTTATATTATTCAGTGGGAACAGACTATTATCTCCTGCTACCCGATTACTATGTTAAAGTTGTTTACTTGAATAGCACTAATTCAATTCTAAATCGCGCTCTATACGTGCACATCCTGTCCCATTCCTATCGTGCAGGAGGTATTGGACCTCTACTAAGGTGGTTCTAGACCTTACTTAGATGTCTCCGAAGTGTCAAAACTACGCGACATATAAAACACATATTGGACCTCAACTATGGGCAGTTGAGGGCTCAAGTTAACCTCCACACTTAAGCAACAAATGCATGCGAAACATGTTTTCATTTTAGGCCATTTCAAAATTAAGAACCTTAAGACATATAGACATTATTTCTATGTGACTATGCATTAAAACATACAAGCAGTTTCAGAGGCTAAGTGCTGCTTATCTCCCAATAATTATTGATTGTTGCATGCTGATTTGAGATTGCAGATTTCCAGTTATTTAACCTATAGATGTTGTGTCTAGGTAATTTACGCACTAAGTGACAATGAAATCTATTGGAGGAAAGCCCAGAATTATTCAAGCTTTTATGACAGTAGGCATTTTTTCTAGGTGAACAGTGCAATACAGTACCAAATGAAATGATTAAAATCCTATAGGCATGATTTCTAGTGGATATGTTGCAGCGATGTAAATTTAAGGAAAATTCAATGATATTTACTTCCTATGGGCAAGTTTTCTAATAACATGTAGCAGCAAGGATAATTGAAGCATTTGAACTCATGCTTTTCTAATAGACAAGTAGTGTGAGTGTATGCTTCTCTTAATGACATGATTTCTACAGTGCACATAGAAATTTAATGGCATATATAGCAAGTGAATCATTGAATCCTATAGGCATGTTTTCTACCCTTTCATGGAAACATCAAAATTTACCCATTCCCTGTTTTTACTAATACACCAATTGTTTGTTACAAAGTTATTAAAATCCCAATAATGAATATGATTACAAATATATACAAATAATGATAGTAGGCCCACAGCATGCCCAAAAGAAATACCCAGCACTGCAGGGCCTTTAAGAATTCTCCTGAGGTATACCTAGATTCTCAACAAGGAACCATACTCAACAGAAGAGCTCAAAGCCAAATCACAAAACCATAGAGAAATATATTACCCAGGCATTAAATCACATAAACCAACAAGCTTACGTGTTCATTAGACAATAGGAAAAAGGAATTGAGTGGGGTAGTTCAGGTTTCAATAGTAGAGAAAGCGGCTAAAAGACCACAAACCCTAGTGTGTCAGTGCTCATAAGAGTCTCAAATGGGCCTCGAGCAGTGCTCACACTAGGAAGATCAGTAGCAAGAGTCTTGGTGGCCTTGGCCTTCAGCCGGCCAAGAATGATAGGTTCAGAAAAGTATAGGTAACAAATGAGAGAGAATGGACAATGGTTAAGGGATAGGAGTTGTGGAAATGCACTTATAGCTTAAAGTATACATAGAAAACCTGAGAATACAGAGCAGCTAATCAAACAGGTCACAGGACTTAGAAGCAGGTTCAGCAGAACTTCAACACTTAGCAAAGTAACACATAAGCAGCCACATATTAAAAGAGTTAGGGGAGAAACAAGTTTGCAGGATTGACAAAAGTTATCATACACAGATGAATATTACCAAACAAGTTAAAATAAGGAACTGACTTAGAGATTTGAAGCCTAAAGGTCCTAATTATGTCAAACATGGTATGGAAACAGAAAGTAAGACGGCCATTCTAAAGGTTTCAAACAGTCATTAAGGATATAAGACTAAGCAAAACAGAAACATGTTGTGAGTGAGTAGATCATATTTGATAGAAAAGGTCTTAGCACAGATTAGAACACATTACATATGCAAGACTATCATTACAGAGATTCAGAATAGAGTGGGAAAGTAAACACATGTCAAATAGCAAATGTAGGCATTCAGGTATTGACACAGTAGACTAATCAAATAAAGAAGGTCCAAGTTATGCCAGGGATTCATCCTAATATCATGAAACAAAACAATCAAACATGGTAGGGAAAACAAGTTGAGGTAACAGTTCTAAAACCTCAAGCAATCACTAAAGAAGTATAGGGTCAAGTGAGCATGCTGAGTGACACAATAGCAGGGAAACAAGTCATAGTTAACAGTAAAGGTATTAACATAGGTTATTACATATGTGACGCATTCATTACAGAGATTTAGGACAAAGCAAGTAAGCAGATTCATGAACATTCAGGACCAATACATTAGCTAAACGAGCTCAGGAGGGTTCAGATTATCGAAGTTAACATAGACAATCTCAGAACTAGCAGCATTAGAAGAAGTTAAATGCTAACGATATGTTAAACGAGTGTAAAGCCAATAGAGTTGTGCATAAATTAACCGAGAAACACATTAAGCCATAGATTTCAGAAGCGAGATCACATGCAAATCATAGATACATAAAAATGAAACTGCAAGAGGTCAAACGACTTACCAGTTAAACGGACAACAATAAAGAAATAAAATTCCACAAGAACCTAGAATCTCAAGGCGTCAAAATTCCCAAGAGCTTCAAAAGAACCCCGGGAAATGCTCGCACCAAGAGAAAGTTTGAATAATAGAATCTTATTGGCCTTGACTTTCAGTCAGCCCAACACAAAGTACAGAATAAGAGAATGAGGGAATCATAGAACAAAGCTCCATTTTTTTAGTGAAAGTATATTGATTCAGCTCTATCTCAAAGGGGAATGGGGAGGGGTTTATATAGTGACATAAATCGAATAAGTAGACAAGGAAACACTGTAAAATCAAACATTAAAAGGAAGTATTACCATGCGTAATCAATAAAAATCGGATTACGAAAAAAAAAGGTAAAACCTAGTTGACAGAAATCGGAAATTGGCTGGAAATCATGGCTAATCGAACCCATGTAGCATGTCCATGATGTATATGGACAAAATACTGTCCAGATTCAAGCTATTAAAGTTGAATGGCCGGATTCTAAGAGACAGTACTTGTCATGTTTAGGAAAGTACTAGGTGATACCATAGTTTTGTAGAAAATAACGAGATAACACACAAAAGGTAAGGAAATCATAGAGAGAATCCATGTTTGAGATTGATTTGGAGAGATTTGAGAGGGCAGTTAGTATTTCTGTGAAGAGGAACGAATTTTAGGGTGGTGGGTTAAAGAGAATGAGAGGATTATGGTTGGGATGGGTAATTAAAACGGGTACCGACCGGGTCTTGTAAAGGGGTTGTTTGACTTTGGGCTAGGGTTACTGGGCTAAGGTGTTGAGCCATTTTTAGTCCAAAATTGGTTTAAAGATTGGGCCTGCCTTATAAACACACATAATTTATCAAAATAATTAGTAAATTAATAAAAATATTTTTATGCAATAAAATGATTTAATATAATTATTTAGCATTATAAAAATATAAAATGCTATTTTGAAGCCAATGATATAAATAAAATGCATTTGTATATGAATATAAGCTATTATTGCAAAATTGTGCAAATAGATTTAATATGGTAATATAATTATATAAAAAAAAATAAAGTGAAAATATTATGAGGATACAAAACAGTAATTTTTGATGATTAAGTCATCACAAATAATTCAACGGGATAATTACTAAATAGTTATGTAATTTAAATGCAAGAAAATTAATTTGAAAGCTCTAAAAATTATGAAGAATTATAAAAAGTGCTTGTATAGATTTGTAAGCTAAATAATGATGCAAAAATAATGTTTTGAGAGTATATATATATTAGTTGAAAAAATATGAGGGGAAAATTGGGTATCAACATATACCAGATTAGGGTTGTGCGTTTTGATTGGATATCCGAAAATACGGACCGATCCACTCTATTCGTATTTTTGGATTTCGTGTTTCGCATATTTGGATTGGATATGGGTTATTTTTTTTAAAAGTTCGGATATCTGTATTGGATTTGGATTGTTATAGTTTTAAACCAATCCAACCCGAAATTTGATATTATATGGACCTATATAAATACTAGACTAAAATATCAGTGTTAGGTCTTCTTTCTTATTTCATTTTTCAGACTTAGCCACTTAGGTTATATCGATGCTCTCTCTCTCTCTCTCTCTCTCTCTCTCTCTCTCTCTCTCACACACACACACACACACACACACAATCGAGGTTGGGCCTCACCACCCTGAACTACGTCACTAGGAGGATCCCTGACAGGTGGACTTCCATCTCTAACGGGCTGGCGTCTACCTCTAGCATTCTAATTTCTACCTCTGGCTACCTAACCCCTACCCCTAGTTGGCTGGGCAGGTGGTGCTGCAACTGGTGCCAGAACTATAGCACGAGAATTCTGGTACTGAGAATTATCCGACGCATGAGGGCAATACCTAGCAATGTGCCTCGGGTCACCACAAGTATAACAAGACCTCTGTTGTCGAGATTTCTTGCTGGAAAACTGACCATGTCGACCTGGATAACCCCCCTGAAAGCTTTGGAGAGGAGGTGCATTATAGGGGCTAATTGATCAAAATAAGGCAAATGAGAGCCCCGGCCACCTGAGGCCCCCTGGGACGTCTGAAGTGCTGAATTAAATGTCCTGGAAGGATGGACTCTACCCTGGGTTACCCAACTCTCGATGAGGCACCACTGAATCCACCGGAATGGTGAGGTATCTTGTCTGACCCCTGACCTCCCATCCCAAGGACCGACTCAACTCTCCTGGACGCATTGGCCGTGTCTTGAAAGTAAATCTCATCCCCGTCTCTTTGGCCATCTGCAACCTGATGGGCGGAGGAAGGCCCTCAATAAATATCCTAAATCTCTCTCTCTCCATGTGTGGGTAACAAAAGAAGATCATGCCGAGCCAAATCCACAAAGTGGTTCTCATATTGGGTAACTGTCATGTCGCCATGTTGAAGATGCTCAAACTGACGACGTTTCATTTCTCTAGTAGTAATAGGCAAATATTTCTCCAAAAAGAGGTGAGAAAACTGATCTCAAGTCAGAGCAAGTGACCAGCTGGTCTAGTCAAGAAATAATCCCTCCACCTTTACTTGGTGGAACCAGACATCTGAAACAAGGCGAAGTCGACCCTATTGGTCTCAAAAATACCGATATTACGACGAACATCATGACAGCTGTCAAGATATTACTGAGTATCCTCTGAAGTAGCACCACTAAAGTGAACGGGGAAAAGCTTGATGAATCTGTCCAGTGTCCACAAAGCATCGCAAGTCATAGCTACCCATCAGCAATCGGGGCTGCAGCAATTGTCTGAACTATCCCAACTGGGTTGGCTACTGGGGTCTAGACCTGAGGAGTAATTTGATCAGGATTGTGGGTAGCAGAAGTCTGGACCAATCCTCCAGCCTGAGATACGGCTGCTGCAACAGGGAGTGCGCCAGTCTGGGCTACACTCTCCATAAGTCCCACCAGTCGGACCAAAGCATCCTAAAGCACCGGGGTAGCAATGAACCCCTCTAGGACTTGAGCTGCTCAAGCTGGAACGGTCTGAGCTGGAGCCCCCTCATCAATCTCAATCTGGGGCTCCGCAACTGGGGCTGCAGTATCAGCAACGGGTTGAGTCCTGCTCCTACCTTGGCCTCTGCCCCTAATAGGAGTTGTTGCTGCTGTTGGAGGACAGGATTGTTGGTCAGCGGAAGAGGAATCACATGTTCTCACTGTTTACGAGAAAATATAAGAGTTCTATGAGCATTTGAGATCACAAGAACTGCACGATGGAGTAGAAATAACAATGAGTTTGTTCCCAACTTCATAGCCTCTAAGAGATAATTACAGACGTCTCCGTACCGATCCCTCAGACTCTATTAAGCTTGTTCGTAAATTGTAAGGCCTAGGCAACCTAGCGCTCTGATAACAACTTGTCACGACCAAAATTCCCAACCCACAAGATCGTGATGGAGCCTAACACCATACTTGCTAGGCAAGACAATGTTAGATATACAACTAACTGTTTTCTTCTCAAAAATTTACTTCATCATAATAAAACAATTTAAAGTAAATACGAAAACTACTACTGCCCAAAAATAATACCAGAATATTATTCGAAATAGCAATAATGAGCCACGAACTAATACTAACAACAAAACTACCCAGAGTCTGGTGTCACAATCCACGAACTACTAAAGAGTACTACAAATAATTGGGGTGAAAGAAATATGTCTCTGTTTTGAACTAAATAAAACAGCACTCTAAATACATAAGGGAAGACTACAGGAATCTGCGGATGCCAGCAAATCTACCTCGTGTCCCCGCGCGTATAGAATCAGCAACTACTTTCACCTAGCTTTGACCGGTACCTGGATCAGCATAAGAAGTGTAGAGTGTAGTATCAGTACAACCGACCCCATGTACTGAGTAAGTGCGGAGCCTAACCTCGGCGAAGTATGACGAAGCTAGGACAGGACACCATATAAAACCTGGACATGTATAAACATACTAGCAGCAACAATAGCAATTAAAGATTTAACATTATATCCAATAATGGCAAGTTATCATGCTTTGGGGAATTTAACATAAGCAGTGAGAAAAACAACAAGACAGCAATAAATAGTAATCAACAATAATTTAAAGCAATAAGAATAGAAAAAGGAACTCGCATGGCACCACCCTTCGTGCTTTTACTCTCATCCTCCCCATATCATAAATAATCATACACGGCATCACCCTTCGTTCTTTTACTTTCACAATTTAGTTCATTTAGGCACGGCATCACACTTCGTGCTTTTACTCTCACAATGTAGTTCATTCAGGTACGTCATTACCCTTTGTGCTTTACACTCTTCTCACAATAGAATATATTTGGATCATGCACGACATCACTCTTCTTGCTTTACACTCCTCCTTACCAATCACATAATCATTAACAACATACAAAGAGGGATTTCACAAGAAATCGATATTTCATCATAATTTCTATTATCATTTATCATTTCAACCTAAATTCAATATTCACAAGGGATTTCACAAGATATCAGTGTTCCAACATAGTTTCTACTGTCATTTGTCATATAAATCTCAACTCAGTGTTCACAATATTATCCATCATGGTGGAACCAGATACCAAACTTCCAACATTTCAACAACAACGATAATCACAAGTAATAGGTTTTACAACTACCAAATTAACAAGAATTTACTTTCATTCAAATAGTATTACCTGACCACAATGTATAGGCACTCGTCACCACACCTATACATTAGATTTAGCAACAAAACATGTAACAAGTAGTCACACAATACCTATTCCCTCAAGCTAAGGTTAGACACAACACTTACCTCGAATTCAAAGGCCACCCACTCCTCAAGCAGTGCTTTTCCTTTAGAATTTGGCTTCATCTCACTCGAATCTAATCACAATTGGGTTCAATATCATTATTTATTGCTAAAGGTATTAACTTTAATGAAAATATATGGTTTTCCTATGTTTTCATATCAAATATAAAAACCGACCCAGGCCCGCTTGGTCTAAACTCGAGGTTCGGATCAAAATCCGTTTACCCATTCTCCCCCGAGCCCAAATATACAATTGGTTTTGGAATCCGACCTCAATTCGAGGTCTAAATTCCCAAATTTTTAAATTCCTAAGTTCTACCCACCCCAATTGTTTACATGAAAACTCTATATTTTTTGTTGAAATCTTGTTAAAAGTTTTTTATGATTGAAAGGAATTAGATAGAGATCACTTACCAATGATTTGATGAAGTTTGGGCCTTTGAAAAATCGCCTATGGAGGTTTAGGGTTTGAGAGAAATGAAAAAGAGGTGAAAATCCCGTCTAAAATTTGTTTTAACAGGTTGCGGATCTCGCATTTGCGATCAGGGGTTTCGCAATTAAATTCCAGGAACCATCGCAAATGAGATGAAATTGTCGCATTTGCGACTTCCAAGGGATTCCGCATTTACGACCAGAATCTCACATTTGCGAGATCAGAGGCTGGCCCAGGACTTCACATTTGCAAAGCTTGATTTTGCAATTTCCAGATCAGAGGCCTACCAACACCAGATCAGCTAAGTGAAACTTTTCTAAGTCTAAACACTTTGTAGCCTACCGAAACTCACCTGAGCCCTCGGGGCTCCAAACTAAACATGCACGCAAGTCTAAACAATCATAAAGACTTGCTCGTGCGATCAAATTATCAAAATAACATCAAAATTTACAAATCTAACCTCAAAACTCAAGATTTTCTCAAGAACACTCAAATTTCTAACTTTTTAACCGGACGTTCAAATCACGTCAATTCAACTCGGATTCTCATCAAACTTCACAGATAAGACTTAAATATCGCAACAAACTTGTTCCGGGCTCCGAAACAAGTTCAAACATTATTTCATTTCTTTACTTCCTGTAAAAACCAGCACAACAATTTTTCTTCAAAACATTTTTTCTAAGGCTAGGACCTCGGAATTCAATTCCGGGCATATTCCCAAGTCCCATATTTTACTGCGGACCTCTCGGGATCGTCGGAACATAGATCCGGGTCTGTTTACTCAAAATATTGATCAAAGTCAACTAAAAACTAAATTTTAACTCTAGAAATTTCTATTTCTCATATTTTAACATAAAAGCTTTTCGGATTCACGCTCGGACTGCGCATGCAACTCGAGGTAATTAAAATTAGTCTTTTTAAGGATAATAAGCATAGAATGGAGTCTAAATTCGTAAAATGACCCTTTGGGTCATCACAATCTCCACCTCAAAAACAAACATTCCTCCTCGAACGGACATAGAAAATTACTTGAACTAGCAAACAAGTGCAGGTATCTACTCTGCATGTCTGACTCGGACTCCCAAGTAGCTACCTCAACAGGCTGACCTCTCCACTGCACTTGAACTGAAGGGTAACTCTTTGATCTCAACTGACGAACCTGTCGGTCCAAAATGGCTATAGGCTCCTCCTCAAAAGTCAAATCTTTGTCCATTTCGACAGAGCTGAAATCTAACACGTGGGATGGGTCACCATGATATTTCTGAAGCATAGACACATGGAATACCAGATGAACTGAGGATAACCCTGGAGAAAAAGCAAGTCTAAAAGCTACCTCCCCCACTCTCTCGAGAATCTCAAATGGTCTAATATACCTTAGGCTCAACTTGCCCTTCTTCCCAAATCTTATGACACCCTTCATGGGCGATACCCGAAGTAATAGTCTCTCTTCAACCACGAATTCCACATCATGAACCTTACGGTCGGCATAACTCTTTCGCCTATACTGAGTTGCACGAAGTCGATCCTGTATAACCTTGACCTTAATCTAAGGCCTTCTGAAGTAAGTCTGTACCCAATATCGAGCCTCTCCCGGCTCAAACCACCTAATTGGTGATCTACACCGTCTACGATATAATGCCTAATAGGGAGCCATCTGAATGCTCGACTGATAACTATTATTGTAGGAAAACTCTACTAATGGCAAGAGATACCAAGAATCTCCAAAATCAATAACTCAAGAGCGGAGCATATCCTCCAGGATCTGAATAGTTCGCTCGGAGTGTCTGTCCATCTGAGGATGAAATGTTGTGCTCAACTCAACTCATGTACCCAACTCTCGTTAAAATTCCCTCTAAAAGTGCGAGGTAAACTGCGTACCTCGATCAGAAATAATAGACACGGGCACACCGTGAAGGCGAACAATCTCTCGAATATATATATCCGCCAACCTCTCCGAAGTATAAGTACTTTCCACTGGAATGAAATGTGCTGATTTAGTCAGTCTATCCATAATAACCCAAACAATGTCGAACTTCCTCTGAGTCCGTGGGAGTCCAACAATGAAGTCCATAGTGATACGCTCCCACTTCCACTCAGGAATATCTATCTGCTGAAGTAAACCACCGGCTCTTTGATGCTCATATTTCACCTGTTGGAAATTTAAACAACGAGCCACATAAGCAACAACATACTTTGTCATCCTTCTCCACCAATAGTGTTGTTGCAAGTCCTGGTACATCTTGGCAACACCCGGGTGAATAGAATACTTAGAACTGTGAGCCTCTTCAAGGATCAACTCACAAAGTCCATCAACATTAGGCACACATATACGACCCTACCTCCTGAAAACACCGTCATCTCCAACTGTAACCTTATTGGAACCACCATGCCGAATGGTGTCCCTAAGGACCATCAAGTGAGCGTCATCATCCTGTTGATCTCCCATACGCTCGAATAAGGAAGACCGAGCAACTATACAAGATAGAAAATTGTTGGGCGAAATTTCATACCTCACGAACTAATTATCCAATGTCTGAATATATGTAGCTAACGGCATCTCACCAACTGGAATAAATGCAAGGCTTCCCAAACTTACTGCCTTCCTACTCAATGCATCGGCCACCACATTGGCCTTTCCTGGATGATACAATATAGTGACGTCATAATCTTTCAATAACTCTAGTCATCTCCTCTGTCTCAAATTAAGATCCTTTTTTTTTAACAAGTACTGGAGACTACGATGATCCATGTAAACCTCACATGGCATGCCATAAAGATAGTGCCTCCATATTTTCAATGTGTGAACAATGGCGGCCAACTCCAATTCATGAATAGGATAATTCTTCTTATGAACTTTCAATTGCCGAGACACATATGCAATCACCCAGTCATCCTGCATTAATACTACTCCAAGCCCAACACATGAATCATCACAATATGCTGTAAAAGATCATGAACCTGATGGAAACTCCAACACCGGTGCTAAAGTCAAGGCTGTCTTGAGATTTTAAAAGCTCGCCCCACACTCATAGGACCATTTAAATGGGGCACGCTTCTGATTCAATCTCGTCATCAGGGCTGCTATAGACGAGAAGCCCTCCACAAAACGGCGGTAGTATCCTGCCAAACCCAAGAAGCTCCTGATTTTCGTGGCTGAAGCAGGTCTAGGACAGTTCTTGACTGCCTCTATCTTCGTAGGATCTACCTGAATACCCTCTTTTGATACGATGTGACCCAAGAAAGCTATTTAATCTAACCAGAATTCACACTTTGAAAATTTTGCATACAATAGATTATCCCTCAAAGTCTGAGTGCTATACGGAGGTGCTGCTCATGCTCCTCCCGACGGCGGGAATATATAAGAATATCATCAATGAACACAATTACGAAGGAATCCAGATAAAGCTTGAAAACCCGAATCAAATCCATAAATGATACTGAGGCCTTAGTCAAGCAAAAAGAAATCACAGAAAATTCAAAGTGCCCATACCTTGTCCAAAAGGCAGTCTTAGGAACATCGGATGCCCTAATCTTCAACTGATGGTAGCCCGATCTCAGATATATTTTCGAAAACACACTGGCACCCTGAAGCTGATCAAATAAATCATCCATTCTCGGAAAGGGATACTTATTTTTTATAGTAACCTTATTCAACTTCTGGTAATCTATACACATTCTCATCTATCCATCCTTCTTCTTTATGAACAAAATCGGTGCACCGTAGGGTGAGACACTAGACCTGACGAAACCCTTATTAAGCAGGTCTTGCAACTGTTCTTTCAATTCTTCCAATTCTGGTGGGCCCAAAAATGGGCTAAGTGCTCGGAGCCACATCAATACAAAAGTTGATATCCCTGTCAGGTGGAATCACCGGCAGGTCTGCAGGAAACACTTCGGGAAACACCCGAAAAATAAGCATTGACTCTATTGAATAAATTTCGGCATCAGAATCACGAATATGAGCCAAATAATCCAAACCTTCCTTCTCAACCATGCGACGAGCCTAGGAATAAGAAATCACTCTGCTGGGAGAATGACCAGGAGTCGCTTTCTATTCTAACCAAAGCAATCTCGAAAAAGCTAAAGTAACTGACTTGGCGTGATAGTCCAAGATGGCATAATAAGGTGACAACCAATCCATGCCCAATATGACATCAAAATCGACCATGTCAAGAATAAAAAGGTCTACACTAGTTTCAAGACCCTCAATAACGACAACGCACGAACGATATACACGATCTACCACAGTAGCATCCCCCACCGGCGTAGACACATAAACAGGGACACTCAAGGAGTCATAGGGCACAACCAAATACGAGGCAAAATATGATGACATATAAGAATAAGTAGATCCTGGATCAAACAAAACTGAAGCAGCTCTATTACAAACTGAAATGGTACCTGTGATAACTACATCGGAGGACTCTTCCTCGGCTCTGGCTGGAAATGCATATAATGAGGGTTGGTCCCCACCACCCTGAACTAGATCACCGGGAGGACCCCTGATAGGTGGACCTCCACCTCTATTGGGCTGGCCTCCACCTCTAGCGGGTTGGCCTCCACCTCTAGCATTCTGATCTCTACCTATGGCTACCTGACCCCTACCCTTAGCTGGCTGGGCAGGTGGTGCTGGAAATGGTGTCGGAACTATAGCACGAGAATTCTGGTTCTGAGAATTATCCAACGCATGAGGGCAATACCTAGCAATGTGCCTCAAGTCACCACAAGTATAACAAGACCTCGGCTGTCGAGACTGCTGGCCGGCAAAATGACCCTGTCGACCAGGATAACCCGTCTGGAAGCTCTAGAGAGAAGGTGCATTAATAGGGGTTGATTGATCAAAATAAGGCAAATGAGAGCCACTACTACCTAGGGCCCCCTGGGACGTCAGAAGTGCTGAATTAAATGGCCTAGATGGATGGCCTCTACCCTGAGTTACCCCGCCTCTAGATGAGGCACCACTGAATCCATTGGAATGGCGAGGTCTCTTGTCTGACCCCTGACTTCCCATCCCAAGAACCGACTCAACTCTCCTGGCCACATGTGTCGCGTCCTGAAAGGAAATCTCAGCCCCCGTCACTTTGGCCATCTGCAACCTGATGGGCTGAGCAAGGCCCTCAATAAATCTTCTAACTCTCTCTCCCTCTGTGGGTAAAAAAGAATATCATGCCGAGGCAAATCCATAAAGCAGTTCTCATACTAGGTAACTATCATGCCGCCCTGCTGAAGACGCTCAAACTAACGACTCTTGTCTTCTCTAGTAGTGATAGGCAAAAATTTCTCCAAAAAGAGGTGAGAAAACTGATCCCAAGTCAGAGCAGGTGATCCAGCTGGTCCAGTCAACAAATAATCCCTCCACCATTTCGTGGCGGAACTAGTCATCTGAAACGCTGTGAAGTCTACCCCATTCGTCTCCAAAATACCCATATTACGAAGAACCTCATGACAACTGTCCAGATATTCCTGAGGATCTTCTAAAGTAGCACCACTGAAGTGAACAGGGAAAAGCATAATGAACCTGTCCAGTCTCCACAAAGCATCGGAAGTGATAGCTGCCTCATCAGCAATCGGGGTTGCAGCAACTGTCTGAACTACTCCAACTGGGTTGGCTGTTGGGGTCTGGACTTGAGGAGTAGTCTAATCATGAATGTGGGTAGCAGGAGTCTGGACCACTCCTCCAGCCTGAGATACGGCTGCTGCAACAGGGATTGCGCCAATCTGAGATACACTCTCTATAAGGCCCATTAATCGGACCAAAGCATCTTGAAGCACCAGGGCAGCACTGAACCCCTTTGGGACCTGAGCTAGTACAGCTGGAACGGCCTGATCTGGATCCCCCTCATCAATCTCAACCTGGGGCTCCGCAGTTGGGACTACAGTATGATCAACGGGTTGAGTTCTACCCCTGCCTCGGCCTCTGACGTGGCCTCAACCTCTGCCCCTAATAAGAGTTGTTGTTGCTGCTGGAGGACCGGATTGTTGGTCAACATAAGAGGAAGCACGCATCCTCGCCATTTACGAGAGAATAGAAGAGTTCTATGAGCATTTGAGATCACAAGAACCGCACGATGGAGTAGAAATAACAATGATTTTGTTCCTAACTTCATAGCCTCTGAGAGATAAGTAACGAAGTCTCCATACCGATCCCTCGGACTCTATTAAGCTTGTTCATGAATTGTGAGACCTAGGCAACCTAGCGATCTGATACCAACTTGTCACGACCCAAATTCCCAACCCACGGGATCGTGATGGGGGCCTAACACCATACTTTCTAGGCAAGCCAATGTTAGAAATTCAACTAACCGTTTCCTTTTCAAAAATTTACTTCACCATAATAAAACAATTTAAATTAAATACTAAAACTACTACTGCCCAAAAATAATACCAGAATAATATTCGAAATAGCAATAATGAGTCACAAACTAATACTAACTACACAACTACCCAGAGTCTGGTGTCACAATCCATGAACTACTAAAGAGTACTACAAATAATTGGGCTGAAGGAAATATGTCTCTATTTTGAACGAAATAAAATAGCAATCTAAATAGATAAGGGAAGACCCCTGGAATCTGTGGACGCCGTCAGATCTACCTCGTTTCTCCGCGCGTATAGAATCAGCAACTACTTTCACCTAGCTTTGACCGGTACCTGGATCTACACAAGAAGTGCAGATTATAGTATCAGTACAACTGACCCCATGCACTGAGTAAGTGTCGAGCCTAACCTCGGCGAAGTAGTGACGAGGCTAGGACAAGACACCACATAAAACCTGGACATGTAGAAACATACTAGCATCAACAATAGCAATTAAAGAGTTAACATTATATCCAATAATGGGAAGGGATCATGCTATGGGGAATTTAACATAAGGAGTGATAAAAACAACAAGACAACAATAAACAGTAGTCAGTAATAATCTAAAGCAATAAGAATAGAAAAAGGAACTCGCATGGCACCACCCTTTGTGCTTTTGCTCTCATCCTCCCCATATCATAAATAATCATACACGGCATCACCCTTCGTACTTTTACTCTCACAATGTATTTCATTCAGGCACAACATCATCATTCGTGCTTTTACTCTCACAATGTAGTTCATTCAGGCACGGTATCACCCTTCGTGCTTTTACTCTCATAATGTAGTTCATTCAGGCACGACATCACCCTTCGTGCTTTACAATCTTCCTCACAACAGAAAATTTAAGATCATGCATGGAATCACCCCTCTTGCTTTACACTCCTCCTTACCAATCACAGAATCATTAACAACATACAAAGAGGGATTTCACAGGAAATCGATATTTCATCATAGTTTCCATTACCATTTATCATTTCAACCTCAATTCAATATTCACAAGGTATTTCACAAGATATCAGTGTTCCAACATAGTTTCTAGCATCACTTGTCATTTAAATCTGCCCTTAGTGTTCATAGTATTATCTATCATCGTGGAACCGGGTACCAAAATTCCAACATTTCAACAACAACGATAATAACAAGTAATAGGAATTAAAACTAGAAAAATAACTAGAATTTACTTCCACTCGCATGTTATGACCTGACCACAACGTATAGGTACTCGTCACCTCACTTATACATTAGATTTAGCAACAAAACAGGTAACAAGTAGTCACACAATAACTATTACCTCAAACTAAGGTTAGACACAACACTTACCTCGAATTCACAGGTCACTCACTGCTCAAGCATTGCTTTTCCTTTAGAATTGGGCTTCAACTATAATGACCCGAGTGGTCATTTTGAGCTCTAGCGTGTCGTTCAGCGGTTTGAGGCCCTGAGTAGCTTCACTTCAGGTATTATGACTTCCATGCATGGTCGAAATTGAATTTCGGCAAGTTCTGGGAATCGTTTTGTATGGTGATTTTGGTATTGGGAGCGTGTTCGGAAGTGGAATTGGAGGTCCGTAGGTCATTTTGTGGTCATTTGGCAAAAGTAATAAAATAGAAGATTTTTTGAAAGTTTGACCGAGAGTTTGAATTTTTGATATCGGGGTTGGATTCCAATTCCGGTAATTGTCGTAGGCCTTTAATGTCGAATGTGACTTGTGTGCAAAATTTGAGGTCAATCGGACGTGATTTGATAGGTTTCGGCATCGAATGTAGAAGTATCAAGTTCTAAAGTTCATTAAGCTTGAATTGGGGTGCGATTCATGATTTCGACATTGTTTGATATGTTTTGAGGCCTCGAGCGAGTTCGTATCATGTTTTGGGACATGTTGGTATAATTGGTTAAGGTCCCGAGGGCCTCAGGTGGATTTCGGAAGGTTAACGGAATGGATTTCGGACAAAGAAAGCTCCTGAAATTCTGTAAGCTGTTCACCAGAGAATTTCTGATGCATGGAGTCGATTTTGGAAGCTCATATCTTGCAATCTATAATGAATCTAAAACTTTGCAAAACATAAAAGTTGTAGACCTTGAATTCTAGATTCCAGAAAAATAAACTTTTAGTGACGGATGGGCAGAAACTTAAGGACCAAAAATGCTCATTTCCTTCATTTTCGTTTTGGATTTTTGGAGCACGGTTCTTGGGAGACTTTTGGGCGATTTTCACGGGAAAATATTGGGGTAAGTGTTCCTTATCCTATATTGATTATATTTCATGATTCCATACTCATTTACATCATGAATCCATGAATTTATTGAAGAAAAATCTGATTTTTAGCAAATCTTCCAAAAAAACAAAAATTTAAGATTTGAAAGCCAATCCGATTTCGGAATTCGATAATTTTTGCATATTTGAACTCGTATCGCAATGGGTTGTCAGATTTTGTGAGTTTTGTCGGATTCCGAGATGCAGGCCCCACGGGCGATTTTTGAGTTAAATTTCGGATTTTAATCCGGAAAATTAGTAAATTCATATGAAATTAATTCCTATGATTTGTATTGAGTATTTTGAATTGTTTATGACTAGAATTGAGGCTTTTGGACACAAATTCGCGAAGCAAAGGTTTATTGGGATCTTCAATTTGGTTGTGGAGCGAGGTAAGTCTCCTTTCTAACCTTGTAAGAAGGAATTGTCCCCATAGGTGAAATAATTAAATACGTGCTGCTATTTGTGGGGGCTACGTACGCACGAGGTGACGGGAGTCCGTGCGTAGCTACTATTATGCTTATGTCCGGAAAGTCTAGGACCCAAAAGCATATTTTATTTTCCATACTTGTAACTTTATTGATGAATTTGGAAACAATCAAACATTATCGAACTTGGTAAATGAATTACTGGAAAAGATTTAAATACTATCTTCGCGTCCATTAAAAGAGAATTTTATCACCTCCTTGGGTGATTGTTTTCCTGGTAAAATGTGAATTTATTGTGTGAATGTGTGTATCTATGAGTACCTGAGTCGCATGTATGATTCACGAGAATGGTAACTCTATTATTTATATATGACCGCGTCGCATGATCGATTCGCGAGCGGGGTAATAGATGCATCGATGGTTCGAGTCGTTCGACCCTTCGGCAGTGCACAGTTTACATTTATCGTTGGTTTGAGCCGTTCGACCCTCGGAATTTCTTGCGCATGATATTTTCTTAATACTTTCTGAGATTTTTTTAACTATTTACCGGCCTTGAATTATAAGTTGTCAACTGAAATGACGAAAATTTAAAGTTTGTAAATGTGAAGAAGTTGTTATTTCCTATCACTATTTGTTAATTATCTACGATATCCATACTTAGTGTCACCCTTGATTTTATTAAAATTTACCTCTAGTAAGTGTCAAATTCGACCTCTCGTCACTACCTCTTTGAGGTTAGGCGGGATACTTACTGGGTACACGTTGTTTTCGTACTCATGCTACACTTGTTGTGCATTTTTATTGCACAGGTACCTATATGCCCCGCTTGACGCAGTGATGTGGCTGACCTGGAGACTTAGGAGAGCTTCTCCCCTCGAGACGACCCGCAGCCAACAGAGTCTTCCTCAGATGTATTGTACTTTCTTTATTGTCCCATTTGTATTCTGGACGGTTATTGTATTTCATTTGGTTTTCCTTAGAAACTGCTCATGCACTTATGACACCGGGTTCTGGGATGACCTTGGGATGTATTTGTCGATTGAATTATTTAAAACATCGTGGTTTACTTGGTAAATTTATTTGATCTTTATATAATGAAATAAAAAGTAACAAATACTAAAATAGGAATTTAATTAACCATTTAGTGTTGGCTTGCCTGACTGTGGTGTCCAGCGCCATCACGACCTTGATAGATTTTGGGTCGTGACAACGTGGTATCAGAGCACTAGGTTCCCTTAGGTCTCACGAGTCATGATCAAGTCTAGTAGATTCTTGCGGATCGGTACGGAGATGTCTGTACTTATCTTCGATAGGCTACAAGGCTGTTAGGAGTACTTCACTTCTTGATTCCTTATCGTGTGGTTTGACTCCTTTGAAGTTTATGCCTACATTTCTTCTTACTCAATCTTACACGTAGCGAAACGCTTGCTATAATCGAGAATTTGAAGAATTGTAATGGTACTACAGTTATGGTGCGTGAGGTTTTTCCATGCACAGTTGGTTGAGGCTATTGTCGTTGCTCTGCGGAAGGATATTATGTCGTTTCAGCTCAGTAGCTGCACTTATGAGAGATTTGAGGTTATGCACAGATTTTTTATGATTCTTATGATTGGTTATCGTACGGTATTGATGTGATGGCAGGATGCTTGCCCATACGTCGGGGCAATGAATGACTTGATAGGAGTTCTACTCAGAGCATGATTCCAAGAATTCGGTATTTTATTTCCGGTGGAGGAAAGGCAATTGGACTAGAATTGTTCGAGTTTGGGTTGATAGAGTAATAAGACTTGGTGTTTTCAAGTGAGGTGGAATCTTCATCTGTGATGTGGTAATCATCGTCTTTGATCAAATAGAATGTGTTAAGTTCGTCGGTGTTATGATCTTCTTCAGATTTGCCTTCGTGGCACGGTATTGTGAAATGGTGTCCGGGAAACGGCTGTTATAGATCGCGGTGTGCGGTGGTTCATGATCGGATCGATGTTTATAGCATCGGTGGCTCGAGAAAAATGATCTTCAGAGAGTTTTGAAGTTGTGGTGGTCTGCTGGTTTGAGTGCTGCAGAGAATGATATTTATTTGAGACAACAACTGGACAGTATATGATGAGGAAAGACACGTGGGAAGTGTCAGGCAATGGTTAAATTTCTAGCATGCCAGGTTAAGAAGCGAAAGTCGAGTAAATGCTTAAAGGGGTGAGCATGGCCAAAGTGGGAGAGTTGCAAAGTAACATATGAGCTCTGTGGTAGGATGGTCACACGCCTTGAGGAAAGTCTGCAGGCATTTGGGGAATTCATGGTGAGCAGCGACTAGGTCCACGAATGTTTATTTAGGTGCAACATGAATTCGAGTTTGGAATGCATTATTGGACTGTTAACTGATGTCAATGGGGGAAGAAGGAACCTCGGTGAGTCTCAGGGTTATGTAATTGTAGCTTCAAACTAAGTGGGAGAGCCCCACCATCTATGATTGGACTGCGTGGTTGTTTACATATGCGGTTTCTGGTTATCTACATATTGGTGAGTTATTACAGCTAAGGGAAAAGAACATAAGTGGTAATTTGAGCAAAGGAATTGATAGAGGTGTGCTATAGCTGGCCTTATCGACTCATGTTCGGGCTTTGGGAAAATTCAGGATTTATGCTTTGTACATAGGTGATTTACAAGTAAAGTTATTCCGTCGGGTGCTTTATTAAGATGAGTGTTCATGTGCCAGCGGAGCCTTGGAGTTGATTATATTTGGGACCAAGCCCGAGTGGGTGACTCTAAACAACGGTCCTAGTTAATTCAAATGTTAAAATGCGGTGCCTAGGAATTTCAAGCCCGCGAATTTGCAGCGAATTATAAAAAGAGGCTCAGAACATTCTATGATATCTTCGGCTTGCAGTGTAGCGTTTGGAGGAATGAGAGAAAAGGACTTTGTGCATCAGTTGAGGAGGCGAGCATGCACACAAGGAGGGTATGAGATGGTTGGTGGGATTTCAGAGAGCATGGTCTCGTGGTACAAGGACACTCGGAATGAGTGCGGATTGAGTTTGTTATGTGTTGAATGGAGTTACTGTTATTTCTGAGGCAATTAAGGATAAGTAGGAGAAGTTAGGTTGGTTAGCCATGGTTGAACTGGCTTGATGGTGGCGGTGATCAATTCCTCCAGCGGATCAAGTTATGCATGTGATTTGTGATGGTACGTGCGAGGTTTGACAGCCGCCATGATCGATTTTATTTGGAAATATTCAAGTATTATGGCCTTTTATGCGTAGGCGGATCCCGGAAGGGTTATGGCGGTTTACACCACTACTTGAGGATTTGTATATTCTATAGTTATGAGGATTCTTTCGCGTGTTGTTTTGGTTCTCTTAGAATGAGTTAAGTAAAAAGCTTATATGTGATGAAGTGTTCACCCTATTAGTGGTTCAGGAGTTGTAATGAAATTCTTGTGCTATCACATATAGGCATGTTGGGCATAGTGAGCAGTATGAAATTTCGAAGGGAGGATCAGGGTTGTGGTTCGGTGTTGGCAAGGATGTCACGAGCTCGGATGAGCATGAAGAGGATTTGAACGCATAGAGTAAGCTGGTATTGTCTTCGGCGTTACCTGAGATCGGTGATTTGTGAAGGAGGCCTTGCATCCTGGTTATAGATTCTTGATTTTTCTTTACAGCGTTAGTGTGACCGGTGGCATGGATGTGCAGACTTACTAGATTATGCGGGAGGTTGTGGACTCATATCTCACGGGAAGATTGTACAAGTGAGGCGTTGTAGTCACTCGATTGATTGAAGAATTAAACCGAGTAGAAAGAATGTGTAATATTGCTTATTTGAGAATTTATGTCTGGAGGGTGGTCGGTTCATTTGGTTGCAGAATATGGAAGTTGCTCCGGTTATGATGGTTGCTCTTGTGTGTTATGGACCCCTGAAAGATTAACAGCCTAGTACGGTGCGATCAGAATCGTCTTGAGGTTTGCGGATGGATTTAAATATGAGTATGGGGCTCTATGTGAGCCAGATGTGTTCATTTCAGTATAGCACTCCTCAGGGAGGAGTACTAGAACTTTGGATGTTATTTTGGCAGCTATTTCATATAATACTATATTGTGCCATGTGAGTTGTGAACGGCTTGATAAATTTCTTATGCTTTGAGATTCCACGTAGTGATGGTGTATGTGAGCATGATGGCTTCTGAGATTCAGATCATATGTTGCACCTCAGTTATGCTTGAGTTTTGTATATTATGCCTCTATATGTTCCCCCCAGGGTTGGTATTGTGCCCTTAACGTTTCTTGTGACCGATATTCGATATTTTGTAGTTATGAGCATTTTAGCTCGGTGAGTACTTTCTAATAGATTTTTATGTGTAGATCGGGTGGAACGCCGCCACAGGTATCATGGTTGGATCTGGTTGCGCGTCGCAATGGTGTGATGTTGAGTATGGTTTTATAAATTTTATTTTTGTGAATCCTGTTCGCCATTTTTTTAGGAAAGTTCATATCAGTGCGTAAGTTGAGTGGTCCCTTCCAGAGTTCACTTTCCTTATGTATCACGTTCGAGTTGGGGCTTATTAGCACATCGTGGCATCATATGAGATTTTGGCGGAGTCTAGGGTGGCTTATTGCTTGGGCAACTTATACTGGGTGAGAACAGATTAATAGATATAGAATCAGTGCAAGTAGATCATATGAAGTGTATCAAAGAGCAAATGCCATTAATTGATTCAGCATGAGGTGATGGCTCTTGTCAGGAGTATAGACTTAATGATTTGTTGTCTCGGAAGTTGGTTATGGATTTTTTTACGCACATCTTCCGACATGGTGATATTGTAAGAGTTGGAACAAGACTTATATATGTCATGAGGGGCATTGTGAGCAACAGATTCAGGGAATGTCGGTTATTATGATCAGAGAATGTTACTTGGGTCATGTGAATGATGTGGTGCATGGTGTGGATTCAGCAAAAATATGCAGTCATGTTCTGGTACATCGTGCGGTGATTGATATTGTGATCGTATATTGGAAACAGTCCTGGTAGAGAATTATGAGTGTTGGGATTTGGCTCTAAGGCTTATTTGGCTAAGTAAAAAGGGAAATATTTTGTTCGAGCTAAGATTCTCAACTGGGTTGTGGTAGCACGGGTAGGTAGTGATTTGAGACAACTCCAGCGTAGTTTTTGGCACGTTCGAGTACGAACATATGTTTAAGTGGGAGAGAATGTAATGATCCGACCGGTCATTTTGAGCTCTAGCGCGTCGTTCAGCGGGTTGAGGACCTGAGTAGCTTCACTTCAGGTATTATGACTTTCATGAGTGGTCGAAATTTAATTTCGGGAAGTTCAGAGTTGATTTAGAAAGAAAATTGTCATTTCGGGAGCTTTAAGTTGGAAGAATAGACTAAAGTGTGATTTTTGAGCAAACGACCTCGAAATCAGAATTTGAAGGTTCTAGCAGGTTCGTATGATGATTTCGAACTTGGGCGTAAGTCCGGACTGGGTCTTAGATTACCCGGTAGCATTTCGGCGTATATTCTGGAAGTTGGCAATTTGGGAGAAATTCACAAATTTGGGTTGAAGTGTGTTTCAGTGTTATCGATGTCGGTTTGGGATTCCGATTTTGGGAATAGCTTCGTATGGTGATTTTTGTATTGGGAGCGTGTTCGGAAGTGGAATTGGAGGTGCGTAGGTCATTTCGTGGTCATTTGGCGAAAGTTATAAAATAGAAGATTTTTTTAAGGTTTGACCTAGAGTTTAACTTCTTGATATCGGGGTCGGATTCGAATTCCGGAAGTTTGAGTAGGTCCGTAATGTCGAATGTGACTTGTGTGCAAAATTTGAGGTTAATTAGACGTGATTTGATAGGTTTCGGCATCGAATGTAGAAGTTTCAAGTTCTAAAGTTCACTAAGCTTGGACTGGGGTGCGATTCATGATTTCGACGTTGTTTGATGTGATTTGAGGCCTCGAGCGAGTTCGTATCATGTTTTGGGACATGTTGGTATAATTGGTTAAGGTCCTGAGGGCCTCGGGTGGATTTCGGAAGGTTAACAGAATGGATTTCGGACAAAGAAAGCTGCTGAAATTCTGTTGCAGAAGCTGTTCACCAGAGAATTTCTGATGCGTGGAGTCGATTTTAGAAGCTCATATCTTGCAATATATAATGAATCTAAAACTTTTCAAAACATGACAGTTTTATCCCTGCATTCTAGTTTCCAGAAAAATAAATCATTCATCATTTGCTTATTTGTACAGAAAGTTATGATCGATTGAATGAAGGCTGGTAAAGCTGTTTTTGCAATTTCCCCAGAAATTTCTGATGCGGGGAGCCTACTTTGGAAGTTTATATGTCGAAATATATAAGGAATCTTATGGTTTACAAAACATGAAAATGGTAACCCTTTGATCCTAGTTTTCAGAAAGTTAAACCATTCATCATTTAAACATTTCTACAGAAAGTTATGATTGATTGAATAGGAGCTGGTAAAGCTATTTCTAGTGGACTTTTAGTGACGACTTTTAGTGACGAAAATGGACTTTTAGTGACGGATGGGCAGAAACTTAAGGACCAAAAATGCTCATTTCCTTCATTTTCGTTTTGGATTTATGGAACACGGTTATTGAGCGATTTTCTAGGGAAAACATTGGGGTAAGTGTTCCTTATCCTATATTGATTATATTTCATAATTCCATACTCATTTACATCATGAATTTATTGAAGAAAAATCTGATTTTTAGCAAATCTTCCAAAAAAATAAAAATTTAAGATTTGAAAGCCAATCTGATGTCGGAATTCGATAATTTTGGCATGGTTGAACTCGTATCAGAATAGGTTGTCGGATTTTTTTGTGTGTTTCATCGGATTCCGAGACGCGGGCCCCACGGGCGATTTTTGAGTTAAATTTTTTATTTTAATCCGAAAAATTAGTAAATTCATATGAAATTAATTCCTACGATTTTTATTAAGTATTTCAAATTGTTTGTGACTACATGTTGAGCTTTTCGGACACGAATTCGCGAAACAAAGGTTTATTGGGATCTTGAATTTGGTTGCGAAGCGAGGTAAGTCTCCTTTCTAACCTTGTAAGAGGTAATTGTCCCCATAGGTGAAATAATTAAATACGTGCTGCTATTTGTGGTGCTACGTACGCACGAGGTGACGGGAGTCCGTGCGTAGCTATTATGCTTATGTCCGGGTAGTCTAGGACCCAAAAGCATGTTTTATTTGACATACTTGTAAATTTATTAATGAATTTGGAAACAATTAAACCTTATCAAACTTGGTAAACAATTAAACCTTATCAAACTTGGTAAATGAAAATAGCGCTCCAAAATTGCTCCAAAATCGGCTTCCATGAAATAAATAAAGTGAAAATGAGTCAAACTCCCGATTTAAAATAACACTGCCCAGTCCAACCATCATCGCGAACACGGAACTGCCCTCGCGTTCGCGAAGCTCAACAAACTCAGGACCCAAACTCTTCTTCACGAACGTGAGGTTGGCGTCGCGAATGCAATACTTCACCAGGTTGCTCTACCTTAAACGCGTTCGCTCCATCGCGAACGCGAAGACCAATCTCCCCAGGCCAGCTTTTCTCTTTCGCGAACGCAATGCCCCAACCGCGAACGTGAAGAACAAATGTCCAGCAGTCAAAACTCCTTCCTCGCGAATGCGATTACCCATACGTGTTCGCGATGAACATAACCAAAACTAGCAACAGCAACAACCAAACATGGGGAAATGTTCCGAAAACATCCTGAAACACACCCGAGGCCCCCGGGACCCCGCCCAATCGTACCAACCAGTCCCAATACATGAAATGAACCAGATCGAGGCCTCAAACCACATCAAACGATATCAAAGATACGAATCGACGATCGAAACCTTTCTTTCAACTTTCAAACTTCCAAACTTTGACAAACACGTCTGAATCATATTAAAACGTTCCGGAATGATGCCAAACTTTGCGCACAAGTCATAAATCACACTACGAACCTATTCCAAGGCTCAAAATCCCAAATGAATATCGATAACACCAAAGCCCACTTCAAACCAGATTCAGGAATTTCTTAAACTTTCAAAATGCCAATCTTCCAAAATAAGCGTTGAAATGCTCCTGGGTGATCCGATACTCAACCCGAAGATACGCCCAAGTCTGGAATCATCATAAAAACCCAGTGGAATCTTTAAATCCTGATTTTGAGGTCGTTTACTAAAACGTCAAATCTTGGTCAACTCTTTCGACTTAAGCTTCTAAATTTAAATTTTTCTTTCCAAATCAACTCCGAACATTTCAAAATTCAATTCTGACTACACGTACAAGTCGTAGTACCTGAAGTAAAGCTACGCAAGGCCTCAAACCAGTGAACGCGCTAGAACTCAAAATGACTAGTCGGGTTACAACAAGAGTCTTTCCTCTAGCAAAAATCCAAATTCAAATGAGGGGAGAAGGTGATTCTAACTCCAACTATTTTCACAGTGTTATCAAGGAAAAAGGAAGAAGAACACATATCTATAGAATCAATAATACTCAAGGAGCATCGATTAAAGGGCAATGAAGTTGTTGCAAATGTTTACAAATGATATCCCTGGTGAAGAGGAGATAAAAATGTAGTATTCCCTATAGAACCTAACAGCTCTGTAGGTCCAGATGGGTTCAATGGTCACTTTTACCAAGCATCCCGAGACATTATCAAAAGGAGGTTTGCAAGTTTGTTCAAAATTTCTTTAATGGTTATAACCTTACCAGATACTGCACCCATACTAACCCGGTCCTCATCATAAAATCCCCTCCCCTTCATCTATGTCACAAATAAGACCTATTAGTCTTTGTAACATGTCAAAGAAGATCGTCTCCAAAACTATCAGTACCAGGATAGCTAATATTCTTCCTAAATTGACCTCAGATAATCAATCAAGATTTATTAAAGATAGACTAATTACTGAAAACATCCTTCTTTCCCCGGAACTTGTCCATGGCATAAAGAAAAATAATCAGGGAGGCAACATTGTAATTAAGCTTGACATGTCAAAAGCTTACAACAAGCTTTCTTTGAGTTTTCTTACGGCTGTGCTAAGAAAAATGAATTTCTCAGAAGAAATCATTAAGACTATATACAGACTGATTTCTGGAAATGGTATTCCATATTAATTAATGGAACAAGACATGGCTTCTTCAAATAAACAAGAGGATTAAAATTTGGAAATCCCCTTTCCCCCTCTCTTTTTATTCTAGATGTAGAGGCTTTATACAGGGACCTTAATAGACTGAATGAGAACAACCGAATTATTGGTTTCTCTATGAATCCCAAAGGACCCAAGATAAACAACATAGGTTATGTTGATGATCTAATTCTTTTCTCTTCTGGTGACAGAATTCAGTGAAGTTACTAATGTATACTAGATGATTACCAGGACGCATCTGGTCAAGTTATCAACAAGGAAATTTTTTTTTCCTGAAGTATAACTATGGAAATATCAGAGCTAATAAAAGAGCTATTAGAAGACTCCGAAAATGAACAGAATTTAAGCATATGCAATTCCCCTTCACTTATCTAAGATGTCCTATCTATATAGGCAGAAAGAAGATGTGTTATATCTAGCCACAAAGTGCTAAATAAAGCTGGAGGCTGGCAAGGGAAGCTCCTCTCATTTGGTGGAAAAGCAGTCATTATCAAACACATACTTCAGTATCAAACTCTCTAACTGCTTGCAGCTATGGTGCCTCCCAAGACCATCATCAGGCAGATTGAAATGTACTTGTCAAATTTCTTCTTGGGTGAAAAAGCAGGAAAGAAGAGCTATCATTGGTGCTCCTGGGACAATATAAGCTATTCTACCAGTGAGGGAGGCGTTATTTTAAAAAGCAACAGGATATATACGACTCGTTTGCAGCAAAAAAATGATGGAAATTCATGGTGGAAGAACCCTTGGAGAAGCTTAATAGAATCTAGCAATGAAACTAATTCTTGCAGGTTTATCGTAATATTCTTGTAAACTCCATCTTATTGTTTTCCGCTTCATCCTCATTGTACTATGTCAGTTTTATATGGAAAGACTTTTCTACAATACAAAAGGCACTTAGGTATATTCAATGACCCATTATAATGTCATCAACCATTGCAACTTTAATAACCCATTATAATGTCATCAAGCTTTGCAACCTTACATTTTATTGGTTGTGTTAGGGTTTTCTTCTTAATTAGCATGATAAGGTATTTAAAAGGATAAAATGGTAATTTAACTTAGGGGTGTATACTTTAATATAATATAGATAAGATCCCATAATAGGGATGTCCCGATAAACAAACAGGATAGAGAAATCTTGAAGGCAGGAAGCCAAGAATCATGTTTAGCTAAACCATCTGCCACTTGATTTGCTTCTCTAAATCAGTGATTTACCTCAAAATTTGGTTGGAGATTGAAATCTTTGCGGCGTCCTCTATAAATGCTTTGAGTTTGCAATTTAACTGCTGTGTAATTAAGCATATTTGCCTCTATGGTGGAGTCCAATTCTAGTTCAATTTCTGTGTTATTTGTATTTTATATATACACTTGATACATTTCTTGTAATTCTCATCCATTAACTGAAATTACTTTCACATGGTTCATTTGTAGTACAAATACAAATTAACTGTTGATACAAGCTAAGATATTTTATTTTGCCTAACGCCTTCCCATCAGGCATTACGTTGTTTCTCTTGTTACATGACTGTCTCATCTCCAAGGGCATTAAAGTATTCACATTTTTAGTGATAAGTGAGCCATCAGATTATATGAGTATATTGACAGTAGAAGGGTCTGTCCATTTTTTGTTTCTTAACACTGAGGG